>JABAKD010000027.1:4731464-4886464 GCA_012845835.1 Undaria pinnatifida
GAGGCGGCGGCAGAAACCATGAACGAAACACGCTTGCGTGGCATACGAACAACTTGTAACTACTGGAGAACAAAAAGTTGGGAGTAGACCATAGTTACGTACGCCATCAGCAAAAAGACACATAACCATTTTCTTATGTGGCAGCGTAGCTGCACCTCACGCACCATACGAGACAAAACGAGTGGGAGCAGTAGGGCGATACAAACGCAAAAAAATAAAACCCAAACGCGAAAGGGCCCCAACAGCACCCGTCAAACCCTAAACGACGGCAACCGCCCAGAGAGTGGTGGCGGTCAGGCCGCGTCCACCACGGGTCCTAAATCGTAACGATCTTCCCTTCCCACCCACTCCCGGCAGTAACGTTTCCATCAACAAGCTGCAGCACGCGAACGCCACCGCCTCCGGTGCCGCTGGGCGGAGGGTTGCCGGTGCCACAGACGTCCAAAATTGGCGAGCAGTCCCCGCCTAGTTCCGCCACGGGGGCGGCAAGGGCGGGCAGAGGGTTGCCGGTGCCACAGACGTCTCAATTTGGCGAGCAGTCCGCGGCAGGTTCTGCCACGGGGGCGGCAAGAGCGGGCGACGCCGCGGCGGCCGCTTGGGCAACGGGGGTCGCGACGGCGGGCGTCTCCACGGCGGCAGGTTCTGCCATGGGGGTGGCAGGGGCAAGCGACGCGGCGGGCGCCTCCACGGCCGCAGGTTCTGCCATGGGGGCGGCAGGGGCGGGCGCCGACGCGTGGGCTGGTTCGGGCACGGAGGCGGTCGGGGCGAGCGCAGCGGCGGGTGCCGCCGCGGGGGCTGGTTCGGCCAAGGGGGCTGGAAGGGCAGGCGTCTCCACGCGGGCGTCAATGCCGGGCACCGCCGTACCGGCAGATTCCACCACTGGGGCGGCAAGGCTGGGCACTACAGCTGGTGTCCGGAAAGCTGTCAACAGCTTTTGTTTTACCTCTGCGGCCTCGGCATCCATGCCCAGTTCCGTGAGCATGTTCAACTCCCCTTGGAGGTTGATGATCTTTTCACGCTTGTCCAAGCGCGCCTGTTCGGCCAAGGGGGCTGGAAGGGCAGGCGTCTCCACGCGGGCGGCAATGCCGGGCACCGCCGTACCGGCAGATTCGACCACTGGGACAGCAAGGCTGGGCACTACAGCTGGTGTCCGAAAAGCTGTCAACAGTTTTTGTTTTACCTCTGCGGCCTCGGCATTCATGCCCAGTTCCGTGAGCATGCTCAACTCCCCTTGGAGGTTGATGATCTTTTCACGCTTGTCCAAGCGCGCCCGTTTCAGCTTGTCTGCCGCCGCCTTATCTTCTAAAACTGTGCTTATTTTTAGCACTGCTGATGCCAGCTCCACCTGCGTGGCATCCTGGGGAGGGTTTTTGATTAGGTCCACCACCTCACGCACGGTGCCCCGCCCCACCCCGCCGGCGCTGTCTTTGGCAGCATGTTTCCTTGCCTCAGCCCTGCTATGGAACTCCCTAGGTCCGACCGCCATCCTGATGGCACGCCTGGAAAGCATACCCAGGTCAGCCTTTCCTCCACCGCCCCCGTTCTCTTGATCGCAGTCGGTATCCACACCACCACCACCTTCCTCTTCGAGTTTCACGCCGCCGCTTGTCCTCCTCTTCTTCATCTTGGGGCCGCTGTTGGGCGTCAAGGCCAAGTCGCTGTCTTTCGACGAACTAGGCCGGCCGAAGAGGGCGAACGTGAGAAAAAGGTCGTTGAGGTAGTCGTCCGGCATTGGGAGGTACTCCGTGGTTGTGTCCCTTCCATTTCCCTCTGCCTCCACCATCTCATCCACAAATGGAACTCCCGAAACGTCGGCGATCTTGGCTTCTTTTTTGCTGCCGGGCTCGAGTTCCCACAGTTTTTGGTTGAGCTGTAGTGCGATGTCCTCCACTTGGTTGCCTGAAGGAAGTTCATCACCTACCAGGAGGCTGCAAGAGACAGACGACGAACGAGATGCCAAAATTACGATACTGATGTCGACGACACACTGTCGTTTGCCCGTATTTTTATATTTATTTATTTTTCACGCATGAGCTGCCTTCTAATAACCGGAGCTTTACCTTCCAAGGCGAAAAAAAACACGAGTAACTCAAAGTACCATGATGCGCGCTATAAACGGTACACCTAGACAGCGAACAAAGAGTCCAGAATGGGGGGCGAAACAAGAACCAAGGTATCATAGCCTAAGGCTAAACCGAAAAAATAGCGAGGTTGTGGTCGCGGAGCAAATAACTCAGGACGTTACAAAATTTGCCAGGTCTGAAAAAAAAATGGTTCCGTTTATCATCCAAGGCAACAGCGGAGTGGGTTTTCGTAGCTCTGTTTTGCGAATTTCGACACGAAAAATTGTGTAGACACGGGAAAGGGGTTGGCCCTAAGAATTACGCGCTGACCACAAACAAAACAACACGGAGACAAAAAGTTATGGCCATTTCAAACAAATGCCAGTATATCCGCGGCAATAACTTCTTTTTTTGTCAGCGCGTGAAGTCCTACCACAAAGCGCTCCGAATCACGTGTCAAAACTTGAGGGAAAAAAAACGACGAATTGGGCTGCGAAAACACTTGATAAGCTGACGATATGTGAAGGGCGTGCTCTCGCTGTGCGAGTTTTTGAAAATACGCCTGATTTTGAGTAATATCGTTGCATTTCTTCTAAATGGTCCCATTTTTTGTTTTTGTTTTTTCAAGCAACAAAGGATTTGATTAATGTATGAAAATGGCTTCGTTTTATGTTTGGGATTCAGGAGAAGGGCCTGAATGCACCGGCACGGGCTGGTATTAGCTGTGAGGCTGCGCGTTGATTGGCTGATGATACACGGTATGCGTATTATGGCCCAAGTCATCACCGTTCAAGAGATGAAAGGATTGTCAAGTGGATGTCGGATTTACAACCGGACCAGCTCGTAGTAGTGACGATGCAAGTAACCCCGGAAGCTTAACACGGACCAGTCAACTGGAGTTACTTGCGTCCAGAGAGGGCACTGTCAACAAATGTAAACTTGGCGTCCAGGCCAAAACGGGGTGTAAGTCCCGCGCCAACGGTATATCTCGACTAATCCTTCCAAATACTTTTAATAATCCCCTTCAAACCCAAGTTCAATCAGTATTTTGCGTTTCGTATTTGGTTGCCTGATTTTTAATAGCGCTAGGGCCATATCTCGTGCTGGAGTTTTTACTTCTCAGGAAGACCATGTCTGGAGTTTAATGAAAAAAAAATTATCACCCGCGGCTCGCCTTGGTGATACTCTTTTCAACTTATCAACAAAAGCAAAGCTGAAGAACTCTGCAGGTTTGCCTGCGGCTGCCACATGCTGTACCCACCACGAATTCGCGGAATGTACACAACAACAGCCGTTTCAAATCAATTTCGGATACAATTGTTCGCCACAGCTCCTTCTACGAGCTGTGCCTCATTCATAAAAACATCTCCATCACCCTGGGGCAACAGGTTTACCACGTTTAAAAGTCAACAAACCTCGCCCTGAAAACAGTCATCGATTTGAGGGTATCATTATTTTTTTTCTTTGCGCAATTCGGGTTCTGGGTGGAGGACAGGGCTCCACGAGTCAGAAGGATCAGAGTAAATACCTGCACCTGGTACCGTAGCATGTGTGGAGGACCATACAATCCCTTCGTGGTTTGTGCGGCGGCGACAGGACGAGAAGTGCGAACCGAATTGCGGGTGGTTGACGGCAATGGGGGGGGGAAGGGGGAAGAATAGTCGTCGAAATTGTTGGTATTGTACGCTGCCGTCGCTGATGGAACCAACAAAGGCTACCTTGTGAAAGCCCTAGTGATCTCTCCCTACTCTGCCATTCCCTAGATTTGCGCGGGTCAACGAAAGTCTGCTGCAGTAAAATAAGCGCGGAGCTCATAATCTACGTGCAACAGAAAACTAGAGATTTATTGTCGGGGAGACGACCAAAAACGAAACGGCTTCATGGTTCGATTGGAATGCGACAAAATCTCGATCCTGCCGCGATACACCTTTCCGTATTATTTGATGCGGAAGCCTGACACTTGACAATGGGAGGCCGTGTCTTTATTCCTGCAGTACTTGCCTGGGCACTGACAGCAAGATTGGTTATCGTTCGTTTTCGTCAGCGAAAGGCATGCTATTGAATATCAGGCCATCAAAGCTCGCTCGTACACGCGCACTTCTTTGAGACGCCGCAAACGTGTGCCCACTGACCTGTCGTAGAGGTGATTATGCTTTTGCTTGATCACCCGCTGGGTTTCGGTGAACCTGATCCATAGTGCTCTATTCTTGCCGTCGTAGAGCTTCAGCGGTCCTGCAACATGAGAGAGGGGTCGGTTGTCTGAGTTGCAGTGAAGTTTGTGTCTCGAGTCTCTCGGGCATGTTTTTGACAAGGGTGCGTGGTCTTTGCTGCGGATTGTTACCCTTTGTATGCGCCTGTCGCATGATTGAGATTCGAGTAGTTGTTTCTCATGGATGTTGCTGATGCGCAGAATACAACTTAGTCTATGGCGTTAACGTCTTTGCTGCGGGCTACGGTGGGCCGGACGAACGAGCTTCCTACAGCAGCATAGACTGCCGGGCTCATCGAGTAAAGCAGTACAAGCAGAACGAGCAAACAATATGGACGAATCAATCTTGCTTCGTTTGATGATGGTTGACAACGAGGGGAGACTGCTGCTGGTGGGCGTTGTGGTATCTGCATGTTTCACATCTGCGTGTAGGCAGGTTGATCTTTTTCATGGGAACGGAATTCATAGTTGTCCCTCCACACGCCGGAACACGTGTGCTCGAATTCCTAGAGACTGTTGTTGCTGCCGCTGCATCTGCTGGTAATGATACTGAACTCATACGGGTATTTTCGCTCTACATAGGACTGGAGGATAGGACTGGAGGACACTTGTCGCGCTTCTTCGTACACTGGCGGGGTCAGCGGGCGGGGCGGCAGGGCCTCCTGGCCTGGTCGATTCACAATCGTACTCCGTCACTACTCGCACTGCTGTGTCGGAAGCGGTGACATGCAGCGCGTGTGTCATGCAACTGCTTCGTTAAAACTCGCCTACTCCGTCTATGATGCCTTGCCTCAGCAGATAGGGTGGTCTCCCCCGGCACCTATGTATAGTTGCTTGGTATCACAGATCACAGACACGGTTTTATAGTCAAAATAAACCAGTATGGCCATCAACTTAAGAGCTATTGTTATGTTAATATTACTATGAATACATTATTATATTTCGGACGAATTGGGTACTCTCGGATTTCACATATTTGTTGTCCTGAAACTCACCGTTTAGGTTAGACTGTCCCATCATCTCCTTCGTTATCCATTTCGGCAACTGGTAGTCATGGTCGTCCATCCACATCAAAAATCCAGGCACTACGAAGTCCTTGTAGGACTCAGACGCCTTCGAGTTGCGCTGGTCTTGGGAAAATGTCTTCCCGCACCGTTGTATACCATTGCAGCAATAGTACACAGCACAGTTTTGAATTGCGGTCAGTATTGACTTGCTTTTTTTCGCCGTAAAGCTTGCCACCAGCCTTTTAATGCCCCATTCGAAAAAGTCGTTGTTTTCCAGCTTGAGTGCGACAGTGGCCATTGTGGTCTGCGTGTTGGCCTTGAGGGTGACGGCAGTGTAAGTTCAGATGAAAATGCGAGCTGCGCGAATGCCACAGCGCGGGCAAGCTTTTTGAATTGTATTTCACTCCCGCTCCGGACACGCCCACGAATCTTACTGAGAACTATTATAAAAAAAACGGTTCATTTTTCATTTTCATTATTTATAAAAACCCGGTTCATTATAAAAAGGGTCGTCGATCCGATTCCGCCCGTCTGATTCTGTCGTCCGAAAATCAAGCTCATTTCCTGTTTCGGATACGGTATTATAAAAGAGATGGCCTTTATATAATTAGACTTCAAAACCACAGGGGATTTGGGGATTGTTTCGATTTTTGATTCACAGCACCCCCGGAGACTGGAGACTGGAGACCAGGAGACTGGAGATTGGGGGGGCAAAAAAAATGGAGTTCCAACTTTGTGGGCAGCTACATGTAACTGGGACATAGGGGGAATTCGTCAGGCCGCAAGTGCGACACCTGGGACACCTGTCACGCTCAAGCTGCAAAGAGGGAACCATGGGGCGAGGGAAAGACCGTGGAAACTCCAAGCGGGGGAAAGGAGGGAAAGGGATCTACACTGCTCCAAAATGGAAGAATGGTGGGACCATGGCCGGCGCAGGTATGATGGGACGCAATGTGACCGTCTCAAATTGTCGTTAAAATCTGCTACAGAAACATCCAGGTTTTCTAGGGTTGATAATAACGGCACTGCACACGAGTAGCCTGCAAGCTTGTGCCCGGACGGGCAGCATAGTTGTATGTGATGCACTTGTGTTAGTCCCATGCGTCCTTCAATTGCCTAGGTGTTCGTCGCGATGCTCTTGGCATGGCCTTCGAGGAATGCGTCAAGTGGGCGTGTCTCAGAAGACATGGTGGAAGATTCCGCATTTTTCTTGCCATACGTATCATAGCGCCAAAGATGTGCTATAAGGCTACTTGTACTGCTTCTGTTGTGGCTAGACTTTCGTATGACACATCATACCCCTTTGGCATTTTTTAAGGGGCATTTCTAACGAACGAAAAACTTCAGGAATCGTGACATTTGTTAGGAATCCTGATTTTTCACGTCACGATGTGCGACAACAAAAACACGCATAGAGTGTTTGCGAAAGTGTGTTTTTAGAAGTTTACTTTCCCCCCCAAAAGCACCTACGGTACGATTTGAGGTTAAGGCCATTTCTCATGCAGTCGGATTCCGCCAGTCGAAAACGGCCCTTTTCGACTGGACTTTTTTTCGACTGGATTCTTCTGGTCCTTCTTATCGTCAGTCGAGTCGATTTTATAGTTTTTGTGTTTTTCCTAGAGGCGGTTGGTGTGAGGGAGTACTGCTGCACAGCAGTCGAAATCGGTTGGCAGCTCGGTGCTTCGCGCTTTGTCCGCGGGCAACGGCTCGGCGAACCCTCGTCCCAGCGAGTTGGTGGCTTTGGGCTTAGCCGACGGCCGTCAAAGCTACGTTTGTGGAGTTGCACTCAGCCGAGAGCCGCCAAAGCTACAGCAGCCGCAGCCGCTGTTGGCAGCATGGGATCGAGACCGCGCGCTGCTGCCGTCGTGTGATACACGCTGCTGGCGAGCAAAACTAGGAATGCGCCACGCTGACTTGCTGCGAGAAGCAACAGCTGGAATAGCCAAGCCAGCGTCAGCGCCTTGTATGATACTGCAGTGTGGTACTTGGTATAGGTGTGTGGCGGTGTGGCCGTGTGGGTGTGTGTTTGGTGGTGGGATGAGCGATGCGATCGGTTCAAAAAACACATGTAAAACTTTTTCGACTGAGTTTTTCGGCTGGATCCGCCAGTCGGAATTCTCAGTCGAAAAAAGTTGAGTCGAAAAAGCCCTTTTTCGACTGCGTAAGAAAGCCCGATTTGGGCTTCAGTCGAAAAAGGCCGTTTTCGACTGACAAATTCGACTGCATAAGAAATGGCCTAATTGTTGAAAAAAAAACAAAAAAGTACTTTAGCGAAGGTAGGAATTTGACGAAATGTACGGTACATTTTTGCTCTCCATATCATTGGTTTATAAACACCGAGCATCTTCCATGCCTCGCACGCACCACCTGCGCTGCTTGCTGTACACAACACAACAACCGCCCTGGGAGCACAGAGGCTCAAGAGGTGTAGTTGGAGTGTAACGTGGACGAACGGCGTTGAATTGTGCCAGCGGGCCGCCGGCGGACTGCAGGCGGCCCGGTGCTACAGACTGTAGTACGCCCTCGCCCGCTAGGTGTCTGATGCGTTCCAAAATAAACTACTCGTACTCGTTGCCGTGACAACATGATGATGACCGCTCGTGTAATTCCACCACGCTGCGGTAGCAGCAGCAGTAGCAGCGGGAGCAAAAGCAGCAGCAGCAGCGGTGGTGGCGACGCGCCGCCACGGTCTATATGTCGGGGCGCCGGGCGTGCTCGGAGCAGAGCGCGCCGGCGCGGTGGCGCGCGTAGGCCGAGCGCAGCAGCAGCAGCAGCAGCAGCACCGATGAGAAGAATACTCGGTCCCAAAATAGAAAAATGCAAAAATGGACGCGTTTGCTGCTGTTGCTGCTGTTGCTGATGCTGTTTGTTTTTCTGTTGCTCAAGCTGATGCTGCCGGTAGCTGCCACTAGCTGTGCTGCCGCTAGCTGTGCTGATACTTGCGGTCGTGCGATAGCGGCGGCGGCACTGCGGCTAGCTGTGCATCGTTGCTGGGCTGCCGTTGCCACTCTTACGCTGTTTTTTTTTTGTTCTACTTTGGGTTTGCAGCGTTGCCCCACATCCCCACATCCCTCCTCATTTTCGGAGGCGTCGCCTGCAGGATTTCGTTTACCTCTGGCTCGAACACACGTAAATCTTGGTGGGAAGGCAATTCAGTTTTTTTAGCGGAAGGAAAGTAAGTTTCTAAAAAACGGATTTTCGCAAACACTCCAATCATGGCGTATTCTTTTCTAGATTTCTCCAAAACGATTAATAATCACGATTCATGACAAGTGCCACACCTCTTGAAAACACAAAAACACGCCTGATCAAGACACACAAAACCACTCTGCACCTCATGTCCACCTAGAGACCGAGAGAGAGGATATCCAAGGCCGGTGGGGGAATATGTGGGGTATGGCAGACCCTGCTAAGGACACCGATTACGAAGAAAGACGTGGTACTGCGGACGCTGAGCGACTGCCCACAGGAAACGCTGAAAAAAGTCCGTGGCGCTTTGAGTGTAAATGTCACGAAACGTGACATGAAAACGTGACATACAATATTTTATCGTTAGGAATGCAATGTCAGGATTCGTAGTATTTTGTCACACCCAGAGGTCACGATTCCTGACATTTTTTCTTGATCGTTAGGAACAGCCTTAGTAGTAAAGTCCCTTTCTTTATACACAGGTACGGGTGTGCCATACCTGGGACTGTAGCCCACAGCACATAGGTGCGGGCCCCAAACCAATGAGCTTTGGAGCCTATGATGCTTATGTGATATGCTGATACAAAAACGTCAAAGTAACAGCAGCAACCTCATATCATATCAGATCAGCACCGCAAGCTGCGAGCAGCATTTTGTTTTTTGGGACGGAGAAGGGGAACCGACTGGAATTGAGTGTCAACGAGAGCACGTGCGAAGGAACGGGCCGAGTGAGCCAAGGCGATGGGGCGGTTATGGAGAACCGCAGCAGGAGGATGGCACACGGAGACTCACGATCCGCACGCACGTCATCATCACGAGAGCAGCAATCATTGTTTCTGGATTTTTTACGAGGCAGTAGAACATGTTTCTTGCGTCACTGATTTTTGTAGAGTTGGTAGAGTGTTATACCCTTCATGGGGAACGACCCCCCGCAATTTTCCAGGCACGGGCGTCGTAGCTGCTCTGCAACTTGTCAGATACCTCGGGAAGACGTAGCGATCATTGATATTTGTATGGTGGTTTTTGGTTCGATTGATCTTTTTTTTACTGCATGTGCCCGCGGGTCGTCACTCCAGCACTCCAGACAGCAGGCGTGTTCGTCTGTGCTCACGATTACCGTGCGGTTCGTACGGTGCAGGCAGCACTACAGACAGCAACCACTGTTGTTTGTAGCCGCGAGTTGGTTAGTTGTGGGAACGAGGGAACTCTATGCTGTAGTTGAGTGGATACCCGCGGCCATGTGACTTCAGTTTGCATACTGAATCATTCATTTGTGCGCCTTTTTCGTGTATCGTGCGTTTTAGGTGGGAAATCGCAGTATTTCACGGTCAAATTTTGATTTCATCTGGTTTTTCGGATCTTCCTAGGGCTCCAGCACCTTTGTGTGACCACGGACTCTAGATACATTGACAAGAGTTAATGTGAGACAACAACAACAACAACAACAACAACAACAACAACAACAACAACAACAACAACAACAACAACAACAACAACAACAAAAACAACAACAACAACAACAAAAACAACAACAACTAGTAGTCGGTAATAATGAGGCGCGGCCTCTATACCTGCAGTAGTCCAATCTGCGATGCTGGATGCATAAGGAAAACACAGGGGAGACCAGCAATCGAAAGAACAGCACAAGCGGCATACCTGGTCGTTTGGTATACATCAGAAGATGCGAACTGAACAAGCCAACGCGAACGAACATCTACACTGATAAGTAAGTTCCGTTTTCAGAGAAAGGAAAATCGGTACTCGTTCGACTGGTGTTGTACTCGTAGCAGGGGCAGCATTATAATCAGCAGCAGCAGCAGAAACAGAAGGTGTAGCAGCGGTAGTGACAGCAGCACGGCACACGAGACCTGAGCCGGGTCAGTGTCGCTGTGCGTGTGTCTCGTCGATCAACCTCCTGAAAATAGCTACTCGTACAGCAGTTCTCCCGTTTTTTTCGGTTGAGTTCTTGTAGGCAGACAATCTGCATCTTCGACCACCAAAACACAATCAATGTCGGAGAAATACATTCAGTAGTCGTCCTCTTATGTTACGTAGTCCAGCAATGCCTGTGAAATCACACGTTGCCGCACTTGTCTCAACGAACTCTCAACGACTTACGACGAAACCAACACGAGAAGAGTTGGCTGTTATTTGTGCGTGCACAGGACCCGTCGGAACTGGCTTTGGTGCCTTGTGCGTTGAGTGCGGTGGACAAACGTGGCCGATTTTTTTTTGACTGACGCACATATCTACACACAGAGAGAAACTAGTTCAAGTTACCCTATCCGCGTATTCGATCAAAAGTGAAAGGCTTGTTTCCCTTGGAAAACAAAAAAATGCTCGCGCTGCGCCCTTGGCGCGCCTCATTACTATTAATACTATTAATACAACTCGTATGTGTAGCACCTACGCGCCTGAATGTTGCAGCGAGTGCCGGTGCCACTGCAGTTTGCACAGTTGGCTTGCTTGAAGACGAGCATACCACAGGCAGACCAAGCACGTGCTTTCTCCTCGTATGGGTTGTTCTCACACCTTATTCACTCGTGTAATCAAGTCCGTACTCGCAGGACAGACTCTAGGCACTCTGTAGTGGAAGAATGCCCCCCAGGAAACATGCACTCGACTCTGACTGCTGCGCTCGAGCGAATTTGTAGCTCAACTCCCCCGCCTTGGGTCCTGTGACGCCACCAACGATCCATGGCTACGGGCCACATTTCCGTCTGATCGGCACGGCCCTCTATACCACATGATAAACGCAAAAGCGGCTGCTTCGTGTAACTCATATGTCAGTGTAACAATACACTTTTGAGGGGAGCATGCTGTTCTCCGGCGGCCCAGGGTTTTCTCGCGCTTTCGGCTGCGGGGCAAGCAAGGGGGCGATAGCTACATCACGACGCGTGCCTGATCCCGGCTGAGCTACCTGGCGCGTGCTCTTCAGCATTCAAAGTCGCCGAGCTGGCTCTTTTCGCAAGGGATTGCGTTCCGCCTCACTGAGGCGAGTAGGTGACTTGTTTATTTGTACAACTTTTAACCCTTTTCCAGCTGCTAAACTATTCCTGTTCCAATGCCAAGTGTTTTGTCCCCATATCGGGACTGCCGTGCTAGAATATTATAATTTGTTGCACCTATCCTTGTGACTTCTGTTGTGCACCTCGCACTGAACATGTAACACACCTCGCCTGACAAAATGCCCCCCTCCGCCCGTCTACCTGGGGGAGTGGCGCCTAGCTACTATGCCTCACATTGTTGTGCTCCCCGCGCCGCTTCTGGGAGGCAGTCGCACTGGGTAATGCCCACAGAGCAAGGCCCATGCTGCCACCTGCCTCGTTCCGCCGAACCGCGCAGGGCCCGTAGAAACTCATACGCTAATGTCTCTTCTCGCTCTGCTGCTGCTGTGCTACTGCATCACACATGGCCCTCCAGGCTCAGTACTACTTGTGGCAGTCACGATGCAGCTGCAACCATTGTATGGTATCTCTCCTTTGTGTTAGCTACAGACGGTGTGTATGGATATGTTTGTGCGCTTCTGTATGTACCAGGTATGCGTGCGTGCAGGATGTGCAGTACAACGCCAGCCGTGTCTCAAGCTCTTGCCTTTGTGCCAATAGTCGCGGTGTATGTGTGTGGTTGGTGCACAGCAGGCAGTCGAACCACAACATTGTCGCGTCCAATTCAACAATCAAGCACACATCATGGGAAACATGCATCGTCGGACCTCATACAAGGCTTACAAAGCATACAGCAGTAGCGAAAGCATTAGCTCGGCATATCATTGAAACGCCTATTGCATGTTCCCCCTTTTCGACTTGCGATGCCCATGGAATATCAAGTCAACCCCACCTCTTAAAGGAACCTTGTACCTGGTATCATATCATACGTAACGGCAACTTTGCTGACCGTGTTGCTGTACGTATACCGATTATGCCACGGTAAAGCACGAGCCACCGGCACAAAGAGTACGTAGTAGTTTCCATCGCAAGCCAAGCCAAAAAGAGAACCTATGGGGGTTGCAGCTCTCGCTGCTTGCGGCTCCTCTTTCTTCTCCTTCTGCCTTTCCGCGGTACTGCTGCATACCAGGTAGAATGCGACCACATATGCTGCTGTATGATGCATGCATTTGCCGACCTACTATGGTATGCTGCAGTTTCATTTGCAATGCAATGGTTTCGATTTTCAACGGAAAACTGTCAACTCGCGCTCTCGCGCTTTCGGCGACGAAGCAATGAATCAGAAAAAGTCACGTGCAAAATGCACCAGCCGAGATTGAACTCCAGCGCAACCACCGGCAGGGTGAGAGTCTACCTGTAGGCCACCGAGTCCCCCTCTTTGTACATTAAATCCTGCGGGACCCATGCACAGTGACAAACCGCTGCGATTTTATCGAGCGTCGAGTGTAAGCGTACAGCAGTGCATGTATCACCATGTTCCCTCCGCAAGTGCCGTACACCTCTTTACGTGGCACCTCCTATTTCGGACACTCCCGTACCCCCCGACAGCTCGGGCTGCTTCGCGTTGCGCTTTACTGTAATCGTCTTTTCCCCCTATGTTTTTCCCCTCCACTGCCCCGAAGAGATGAATAGTAGCCGCAAGCTTCCCCTTCGGGATGTGGTTGGCTTGAATTCAGGGGATGTCGCGAGTAGAAAAGGAGGAAGGGAACAATAGAAGTGAAAGAAAAGCATGGTCACCCATTAAGTAACCCGGCATGCAACACCGACCAATGCAGACACATTTATAGCTTAGTCTCTAGTTCGAATTATTCCAGGTGCAACATCGCGGATATGATGAAATGCCCCTCCCGTTTGCCGTTCGCTCGCCCCGAAGGTTCCGAGGACGCTCCTTTGACAGCGGGGAAGGTGGGGCTTGACGTGCACGCCGTGGCGGAGTCTACCCGCATTACACTGGACCGCCAGCTTCACGCCTTCCGGGACGACGAGGTGGGTTTCATGTTTAACATGGCGTTTTGGGACCCAGGTATAGCGACCTAAAAAGCTACAAGTGCGGCCTTGATGACACGTTTAGCACTGCACGCGCGTTTTTGGGGACGAGGTGTTGATACATGTGTGGGACGTATTTGACAACTTGTAAACGGGGTTGTTACCTTAGAGGGAGAGAGTTTTTGCAAGTAAGACTGTTCAGTGCGCGTGGTGTGCATCTCCTTCCGTTGCACTTCGGAATTCAAGTGTTCTTGGAGGCGCTTGATGCAAATTCGAACAACGTTAAAGGGACAGCTCGCGAGATCGCTACCAAGGGAACTGAAGGATACACCAGCTAGCGCTGGATTGCGAATACAGTTGAGTTACCTTGACACACGATATGCATGGACATACGTGGAAGTGTGGTGAGTGAGCTTGAGCTTGTTTTTCCCATCCGCCGGAGGATTTCCAAAAAAATGAAAAAAAAACGAAAAGCAACACTTTCCTTGCCCCAACTGCCCGGGATGCTTCGTGTGCGCCAATGCTGTGATGACCACTTTATCTTTTTTCGACGTTTTTTCCCCTATGAAGCCTCGAAGGGGTTCAAGCTGCTAGTGGCGTTTTGGACTATTTTGACTGTTTCTATGTCTTAGAACTGTTTCCTGCGTTTTCTGCGTTTTCGATATTTTCGACGTTTTTGATGTTTTCGGCGTGTTCATGATTGTCAACGCTACGTATAATATCGACGTTTTCAACATTTAAAATGAGTATTTTACGTTTTCCCGACGTTTTCGATGTCAACAATTACGACATTGATATTTTCTTTTTTCGATGTTCTCGCCGTTGTCGTGGACGTTTTCGACGCTCTCGAAAAAATCGATGTTTTCAACGTTCACCTTTCGGCGTTTGTTTTCTCTGTCTCATAGTCTGCTACCACGTACCTGGTAGCTGTACCAGGTATTGTCTCTGGAATGAAATCGGTACAGACACTGGGTGTGCTGGTTGTCGTTCCGTAGAACTGACGGTTTTGATTAAGTTTTTGCATTGGTCATGACCCGACCTGCGGGTCGGGGCAAGAGGTATTCAAAGTCTCTCGGGTCGAGTCGGGTCGGTCAGCAGGCGTTCGAGATGTCATGGGTCGGGCCCCAACGTTTTCAACTATCACGGGTCGGGTTGGGCCACCCTGACCCGACTCGACCCGCGAGAACTGACCCGACACGTCGGGGCTCTTGCGCGGGAAAAAATGACGAATAGAAATGACGATGACGGCATCGGCCACACGAGGCAGCCCCGGTTGCTGGGTTAGACGATGTCATATTTAGAGTCTTAGATGAGCTATACACGCTGCATGCACGCTGCATGATACTTCTCGAAGTGGTGCGCGCTCACGGGAGACGAGTTGTACGATCGTGCTTCTCGTGGCTTTTGGGTGCTTTACCTGGGTGCTAAATGGGTTATACGTGAAGATGTCACACGCATGACGCATGCGACGGTAAGGATAGTTTTTTTCTGGCCAAAACAAAGCCGGCCGACGGGGCTCCTCATCTGGGGAACCACCGAACGTAGTTGGATACTTGCAATAGCGTTTATTGTATACCTGGGCCATACGATGGTTCGTCACGCTGCACTTTCGAATTTTATGATGACAAAACAGTTTTGGGGTTCGGTATGGACCTTCTCTAATGAGGAGGAACCTGAGAAGAACTAGAGTGCACTCCTATCGTTACACGCGTCACATATTTGCATGCGTACTTCGTATATCTACACGACGAAACGATGGTTCGACACATTATTTTTGATGTTGCGTACAGAAAGGGGACGGTCCCCGCCGAACGGCGGTGGTCGCACGCAAGCAGTATACACTAGGTTCACGGCTCGGCCCCGCTTCGACAGAAATAGTTGACAGTTTGCACCAGCTCCTCCTTTCGTCATTATTTCCGAAAAATTTCCCAGGTGATCGGCGGTTAGGGTTTATGGTTAGCGTCAGGGTTAGGGTTAGGGTTAGGGTTAGGGTTTAACCCTTCTGCTACGACGTACATGATCCCAGACTAATAATAAATCCGTGTGATTGTGCCCACAATTGAAGGTACAGTCCTAGAAAGTTAAGGTCGAGTGGATTTCGACCCCCTTTTTTAATTTTATTTCATTCATCTTCCGGCAAACGGGGAAAAACAAAGCTTAAGCTCACCACACTTTCACGTATTTCGTGCATGTGTGTCAATTAACCCTTTTGTCGAAGCCGAGCGAAGTCGTGACCGGCCCTCCTGCGCTTGTGTGCATATGACCGTAGCGCGTGACCCGCCTCGCCCTTCCCCCTTTCCACCCCCGTGCTTCTCAATACCCCGCTCCCTCCCTCGTTGCACGCGCAATTGCTTGCAGAGCTTGAAGACCCTGTCCTTCCCCCCGGCCTTAGACAACACCAGCCGAAAGTTTATCCACGCAATGGCGAAGAAGATGGGACTCAAGAGCAAGTCCCAAGGGAAAGGTAAGGTTAGGCGGATGCTTTGGCCCGACTGCTACCACTGTACTACTACCTCTGTACCACTACTGCTACCTCTAGTACCACCACTGCCTCTACTGCAGCACTAAACTACAGCTTTTAATACTGTATATACCCGTACAAACTGCATCTGTTGCTCGGAGAAGGCTCCTCAGTTCTTCTTGGACGCATTTTTTAAGTTTTTGCCGTGCGAGCTTGCGATGAGGATCACGCCTCGGTCCGAAACTCCCTCATCTTGCTCCCCGACCCCGACTGTGTCGGAGGAAGCCTCGGGGCGTGCTTGCACCGTGCCCGGGCTGCCGGCTGGCAGGTTGTGCTGTACCGTTTTTTGCAAAGATGTTTCAAATACGTCAGATGTGAGTTCGAGCAGTTGAGCGGTCGATACTGAGTTCCAACAGTTCAGCGATCTAGATTTAACGTTGCAAGCTGGGTGATTCATGACACAAGTCTCGTTGCCAAAGATTTCGGTGGACGGTCTACAGTAGCTTTGGTCCGTCAAGACTGCTTCATCAATATAGTAGTTTTTAATGTTGGGAGGTTCGTGACGGCCGTTTGTCAACGGGCAAGAGTGCCGCCAACCTACATCAATGCTCGCTCGTGACGGTAAAAATATTCCGGTGTTGATGCCAGGGCCCGAGGAAGCCCTCTTTTCGCGTGGCCAAGATGGCAAAGGCCGCCGCCTCCGCGGTAATAAGAACCCATGGCGGCAAGAGTGTGGGAAGCATGGGCTGGGACGTTGTGGGTGCGTGTACGGGTAGGCGTTGCAGAAACGAGTGTCGAATGAGCGATTCGGGGATTTTGCGTGTATTAGCACCAATTATCGGCTAAAATGTTGACTTTCAAACGTTAGCATAAGGCCGCAAGACACGCGCTGCGAGCCTTTGCGGCTACTACGCACGGTGGAAGAGCAAGCTCGGTGAGGCAGAGAGGGCGGGGTCGTTGGTTTCGACCGAATCGGATGAACGTACGCCTTGGGAGGAGCGGTGCTGCGTTGGAGGTTCAAACTGTGTGTACGGTTTTGTTTTTTAAAACAGCAACATGACGTGAATCATGGGGTTCCGGTTGTATTGTGAAGGCGTACTTCTATTTTTTATGGAACCGCCAACAAAGGATTATCTTACGTGTATTCGAATACGTCTGCCATTTACGACGACGATCTATCGTATGATACATAGGAGTACTCGCGTATAAGGGAGAAGAGAGAAGAAAGGTCCAGGTACGTATGGTTGGACTGCTAAAAAGGATCATACAGCAGCAGCAGTACGTTCGAGGTACGAGGTGGTTTGGCGATTTCTGCTGCTGCTGCTGCTGCTGCTGCTGCTGTTGTAGTACTGTCATACTACCTGCCGGTACTCGTATTACCTGGCGTCCGATACGATCATCATGGATTTCTCGTCCTCCCGACCGTTCCATTGCTTTCTCCCTTCAAAATTTACTAACCCCTCACTCGCTCCACCTCATACTTGCAATACAATGAACTGATTCCATACCACACCGTACCCCTTGACAGTGATGTGTCGCTTATACGGTCCCTCTCTGCTTCGTTTACCTGTCTTACGGGCATGCGCGGAGCCGGAGGCGGGCGTCACCCGCCGCGGCGAAGCCCCCCTGGTATTACTACTATAGCATACTATTATACTACTAGCACTACTACTATCACAATTAATAGTATTTCTTTCACCAATTCGCCTCAACCAGCTGCATCTTGTTTTCAGCTCAACTGGCTATATTCTGGTGCCCATTAGATGGAGTACCCGAGTTGATATTTTACTATGTTCGGTTTTCATTTTCGTTTTCGTTGTCGTTTTATCTTCATCGCCACTTTCGGTTTCAGTTTCAGTTTCGTTGTCAATTTCATTTTCCGTTTCCTTTTCAGTTTCCTTTTCCGGCTTTCGTACTGTTTATAACGTACCTGGTACGATTTGGACTGTTACCATACATTTTCCTTTTCCAGGCGAAGCACGCTTCATCACCGTGACGAGGATAGAAGGCAAGGGCCGGGACCGCGCCGACCTTCCCCCTATCCTGCGCCTGGGACAGGCGAGGGACACGGCACTAGATACCTACTTCTCGTATCGGCCACCGGCAGCGGTCGAAGTAGACGGCGTCATGTCGGCGGCTGCCGGAGGGGGGATGCATGCTGCGGCGGAACTCGCGACGCAGAAGAAACACAAGGCAAGGCGATTGGGGGAAAGGGGGGAGAAATAGGTCGGCGGACGGGGGGAGGAGGGGGGGGGGATCATTTGGTGTTGGTGCTGGCGCCGGTGTCGGTGTTGTTGTTGGTGTTTGTTGACGTTGGTATTGGTGTTGGTGTTGGTGTTGGCAATGTTGATGTTGGTGCTGGTGTTGATGTTTTTGTTTGTAGTTTTGGTCGTCAATATTTTGTGGTTGTTTGTTGTTGATGCTGTCATTCATATCCATGCTTAACGTTGGATTGATTTCTTTATCTTCTTTTTTTTCTCGTTCGAGAGCAGGCAGGGCTGCTGGACAAGCAGGCTAGGGCTATGCTGTCCGCTGGCGCCTCGGCTCAAGAACTCGCGCATCGAGCGAATACCTACGCGTAAGTTCACTATGAAGCTGTCGTCTATAGTGCCAAAATGCTGTGATCTCTGTTCATACCAGTACACATGATACTTGGTACCTGGTACGAAGTATAAACGTAGATTGGTCTCATTCATCCCCCTCGATGTGTCACCATGGAAGGTACACACGATATTTGTTTTGCTTGTCTTGTTTAGTTTAGTTTTATTCTGCTTGTGTTTGCTTTGTTTTTGTTCATTTGGCATGTTTTGCTGAATATTTTATTGTTTATTTTTTTTTTCTTGTTTGTTCGTGGTTTTTGTTTTATCGGCAGAGCGGCGCAGAGCAAGCGCCTGAAAGCACCGGGATACCAGCGCATGTCCACGTTTCGGCAGGGCCTTCCCGCCTGGAGTCATCGGGAGGCTATTGTGGGAATGGTCCGGGATCACCAGGTGCGTTTTTGTGCGTTTTTTTGCCCTTTTGTGCATTAATTTCGTTTGTTTTTGTGCCTGTCTTTTTTGTAGGTTTTGTTTGTTTGTCACTTGTTGGTTTGTTAGCTTGTTTAGTTCGTTCATCTGTTCGGTTTGGTGGATGTATTCCTGTGCGTTTGTCTGCCTACGTCATTGGTTTTTTGGTCGTTTATTTTGTTGGTGCGTGTTTTTTTGTTCTCATTGCTATAATTTTTGTTGTTTCTGGTTACGAGTCGTATTTTTTTTTACTAGTGGTACTCCCGAAATATGCCAGTTGCCGGCCGGTATGGCGGACAAAAACAAATTGGTGCTGCATCCTCTGTATTAAGTACTAAAAGAACAAAATAATAACAGGGCAGTACGACAATGCCGCCGAATGTACGCTAGTAAAGGTATCATCCTCTGTAGATTATGTATGTTTTGCAGCACAAAAATGATAACACGGCAGCAGTAGTACGTACGGTAGTAAAGGACAAAGGAGTGCAGCAGTGGGGACGGTGGTACTCCCAAGCACCACCAGTGGGAGGCCGGTATTGTAGAAAAAAAAAAAGGGTTCATCTCCCACAGGACGCAAAAAGACTCCCACGTACAGAACGGCCCACCCACCCACCACGGACGACGCAGTGCACCCTCCACTCACCCACCGACCAAACCTTTACTACACACAGCAGAACAGCAGTGCAGCAGTACGTACATCAGAACAGCCGTGCAGCAGTACGCACAGCAGTATACACCTGGTACGCGGGGCGCAGTTAGCTGGTTGGTTCTTATGAAACAGGAAACAGCAAAAAAAAGACTCCCACGTACAGAACGGTCCACTCACCCACATCGGACGACGCAGTGCACCCTCCACTCACCCACCGACCAAACCTTTACTACATACAGCAGAACAGCAGCGCAGCAGTTCGTAATCAGAACAGCAGTGCAGCAGTACGTACAGCACAGCAGAACAGCAGTGCAGCAGTACGTACATCAGAACAGCCGTGCAGCAGTACGTACAGCAGTGTACACCTGGTACGCGGGGCGCAGTTAGTTGGTTGGTTCTTATGAAACAGGAAACAGCAAAAAAAAAACTCCCACGTACAGAACGGCCCACCCACCCACCACGGACGACGCAGTGCACCCTCCACCCACCCACCGACCAAACCGTTACTATATACAGCAGAACAGCAGTGCAGCAGTACGTACAGCACAGCAGAACACCACCCACCATGCACCCACGAACCTACCCAGTACAGCAGTACAGCAATGCAGCAGTACCTAGAGCAATACACCTGACAGGCGAGCAGCAGCCGATTTGTTGGTTACAATGCTCTCGGGCTGGTCGTACTCCCGAAATATGCTTGTTGCCGGCCGGTATGGCGGACAAAAACAAATTGGTGCTGTGAAAAAACAAAATAATCGTAGGGCAGCAGTACGGCAATGCAGCAGTACGTACGTACCAGTAAAGGTATCATCCTCTGTATGTAAGTATTCCAAAAAAAAAAAGATAACACGGCAGCAGTACGGCAGTGCAGCAGTACGTACGGTAGTAAAGGACAGAGGAGTGCAGCAGTGGGGACGGTGGTACTCCCAAGCACCAGTGGGAGGCCGGTATTGTAGAAACAAAAAAAAAGGTTCATCCCCCACAGGACGCAAAAAGACTCCCACGTACAGAACGGCCCACCCACCCACCACGGACGACGCAGTGTACACTCCACCCACCCACCGACCAAACCTTTACTACATACAGCAGGACAGCAGTGCAGCAGTACGTACAGCAGTACACCTGGTACGCGCGGCGCAGTTAGTTGGTTCTTGAAGACCTTGTATGAAACAGGAAACAGACGGGGGGGAATTCCTTTTTTGACGATACTCGGCCATCTCGCGGAGCGGGCGAGTCGCCGTCCACCACCCACCCACCACCCAACACCCACTCACCACCCACCATGCACCCACGAACCTACCCAGTACAGCAGTACAGCAATGCAGCAATAGTACGTGGAGCAATACACCTGACAGGCGAGCAGCAGCCGATTTGTTGGTTACAATGCTCTCGGGCTGGGCAGGATTCGCCATTGTTAGGCCAAGCGAAAAGCGCTCGCGTTGCCGATTCTGCGCACGGCGAGCGGCGACGGCTGGACGCTGCTGTGATTGGTCCTGGTGTTGTTGTGCTTGCTGTTGACGCAGGCGCGCTTGTGGTCTCGTGTCCATGGCTTTGTCCATGGCTCAAGTGGCCAAAAAGCAATTCGAAAGTTCAATATAGTTGGAGTTCGAAAAAAAAAAAACAGGCAGCGACGAAGAAAAAGCGAGGGGGGGCAAGCGAGTCGTCCCCGGGAGGATGATTTCCACGCTCCCCCTTCGCCGAGGTGGGGCACCGACGCCCGTTCTTCCGCCGGCATGTCGTAGTGCTGCTGTGCGGATGGGACGTGGCGGCACCGCGAGGCCGCCTGAGGCCGAGTGGAGCTCGGGAGTCGCCGCTTTTTTTGGGGGGGTGTTTTAACCAAGATGTTTTTCAAAGATCCAAAACGTCACGACCATCCTTAGCGTATTATATAATAAGGATTTGTTGTCCTTTTTCCTTGGCCCTGCTGCATTTTTCTTTGCTTTTGCTTGCTTTTTTTTGGTTGCCTGTACTTTGGTTTTGTTGATTTACATGGTAATCCTTTGTTGCTGTCGTTCCTATTGATCTCCATGTTGGTTTCCCTGTTGGTTTTCCTGTTGGTTTTTCTTTTGCTGTTGTTGTAGTTGTTGTTGTTTGTCTTTGTCGTCGTCGCTATTGTTGTGTCATCATTCTTGCTCTTGTGGATGCTGATGTGTTGTATGCTTTATTACAGTACTTCGAAGTGCAGGTTGTCCTGTTTTCTCACGGATGAATGTTGCCTCAGATTTGAGCGCGAACCTATCGATACCGCGAACAACCAATTGTGAGAACCGCACTCAAGAACCGCTATGTAGTTGCTGGCCGTTCGCGAATCGGGGCCGGTCACACGCCGTTTTTTTCTGCGTTCGCACATCCTTGCGTGTTTTTTAGGCGTGTCTCGTGTCCGGTGAGACCGGGTGCGGCAAATCAACCCAGGTGCCACAATTCCTGCTCGACGACCCCGCCATGGGACCGGGCTGCAAGATCGTCTGCACTCAGCCCCGCCGGATCAGCGCCATCGCTGTGGCCGAGCGCATCGCGGAGGAGAGGGGGGAGAACATCGGGGGCAAGGTATTACTAGTACGTACTTGTGGTAGTTACCCTTTTTTTACTAAACAAGCTATATATATATATGCTCATCTCGTTGGCGTTTTGCTCTTTTCCTCGTCCTGTAGCGTATTGCTTTTGTTTAGCCCTTTTAGAGTTGGATTACTTCTGTTAGAGGGACAGAGGGAGAGGGAGGGAGTGAGGGATAGATAGAGAGGGATGGACCGAGAGGCAGATGGAGAGACATACAATCAGGTGGACAGGTAGACCGACACGCGGATACGCAGTCAAACATACAGAGAGACAGAGACAGACACGCGGAGACGCGAGGGGGCGTCAGTCATCTCTGGTGAGCTTTTGGCGGGTCTTGCGGACGTTTCCACTTTTTGAGTTCACCCCCCCCCCTCTCCTCCTTTCCTCAAACCCCTCTCGCTCTGTTGCAGGTCGGATACGCCATCCGGCTGGAGTCGTCCATGTCAAAGGACACGCAGCTGATTATGATGACCCCCGGAATCCTGCTCAAGAAGCTCGACCGCGACCCCATGCTTAAGGAATACACGCACGTGCTTATCGACGAGGTATGTATGCCGTCGTACTCGTGGGGCGCGGAACAGAGGCTGCGTTAGCACGATTACTGTTTTAATAATAGGATCTAATATGATCCCTTCCCCTTCTTTTTGTTTTTCTCCTCCCACTGTCTCCAGTAGAGGACGGTGGATGCGTGTGGGCTACGCTACTGTTCTAGTAATGTGCCCCCACCTCCGTTTCTTTTGTCCTTCCCCGTTCGCCTTAGTAGAGGCAGGCGGATGCATGCGGCCTCCAGTTTATGAGGGGTGTGTGCTAGGTGGGGTAGACCTCTCTTACCCCGCTACTACCTACTGCAATGTTTGGCCTACTCTATTTCCAAGCGTTTTGTCGCCAAAAGCGTAGGTGGTTGGGGTCCAGTCGCGACGTGGGAGAGGAGCTGCCCCCTCCGGTTGAACAGTTTGATTAGGGTTTGACCCCGCCCCCGCCCCAACCGCTGCCCCCCCCAACCGCTGTCGTCTCTTCCTATCGAACACTTGCTTTGACGTAATGTTCAGGTACACGAAAGGGATCGCAACAGCGAGTTCTTGCTGATTGTGCTGCGGGGTCTGCTGACCAAGAGGCCGGACCTAAGGTTGGTCCTCATGAGCGCCACGCTCCAGCAGGGGAAGTACTCGGGCTACTTCGGGGGGTGTCCTATCACTACTATTGGCGCAAGGACTTTCCCCGTGCAGGTGCGTGTGTGCGCTTGGGTTGGTTGGCGGTAGTGTTGGTGGTAGTGTTGGTGCTGGTGTTGGAGTTAGAACTCGAGTCCGATCACGATTATTGGTGCGGGGACTTTCTCCGTGCAAGTGCGTGTCTGCGCTTTGTTGGGGCTGGTGTTGGCGTTGGTTCGTTGGTGTAGATGTGGCGTTGATGTTGGTGTTGGCGCTTGTGTTGTTGGCGTTGGCATTAGCATTAACATGGGGGTGTCCCACGCGACCATTGGCAGAATTACCTGTGCGGTGCAGGTGCTGTGTGTGCTTGGTTGGTTGGGGTTAGCGTTGATGTTGGTGTCGGTGTTGGTGTTGGTGTCGGTGTTGGTGCTGGTGTTGGTGATCGTGGTATTGATGTTGGCAACGTTAGCATTACTGCTACTGTCCGCGTTGCCATTGCCATGGACGTTGCCGTTAACGTTGTGGCGCTACGTGTGCCGTTGTCGTTGCTGTTGCAGTTTCCGCTGTCGCTGTTGTTATCGTTTTCGTTACCGTTCCCGCAACTGTGGTCGTTACCGTTGGGTCGGGTACAGGGTTGCAGGAGTGAGGAGGCCCCAAAGAATAGGGGCCACCTTTACGGTAGCACACGTCAGTTTCCGATACCGTGGTTGTTGCCGTTCCCGTTGCGTTAATTTTGTACCATTTCGCTAGCTGTTACCGTTACTGTTACTCTCTCGTCAACGTAAAAAAATGCTGACGCAGGCGTTCTTCTTGGAGGACGTACTGGTTCAGACCAAGTACCTCGGAGAGATGGGCGCAGAAACCGGCGGCGGCGGCGTCGGGGGGTTGCTAGGCGGGTCAGGCTTGGCTGCGCTGGAAGAGGAGGGGGAAGGCGCGTACGATTGCGCCCTCTGTGGGAAAGCTGGCTTCCGGTACGCGCGCCATATCTGATGATGGCCCTTTTGACCCCTGCTACCTCTGAAAAAATATGTTCCTCGCCATTTTCAAGTGGTTGTGCCCCAAAACGCGGCAAAATCACCCCTTGCTAATTTGAAGTAGTTCGTGCCCTAAAACGTGGGCGCAGTTCTAACGGAGTTAATGAAAACAAGAAAAAAATCGTGGCAAAAAGCTGTTGACAACCATTTGTCATGGAATATGTGGTGTTTTTTTTCTTTATCACGTCTTACGTGCTTCCTGTGTCGCAACGCCAACGGCTTGTAGCTGGTTGCACGATAACGCGGTATGTGTGTAGCAGAGAGAAACAACGGGGTAGAGCTCGTGACAGTGGGGGAGGGGGCAGTGCGCACAGGGCAAGCGCCACGCAGGGGAGTTAAGGGTCGGGTAGTAGAGGGTGGGGGGGTTGTTGGTTTCCTCACATTAACTCGCATCATGGAGTCCGTGGTCACCGGACAGACTCCAGTCACTTTGGAGTAGAAAAACACCCACGTCCCGCAAAAGAAAACACATTAAACAAGCCAAAAGTGGCACACGTATATATCACATGAATAGTACCTGAAGCAAGTCGAACACCTGCCAAAAAAAAGCGTGAAAGTAAAAACGGAAGCGTGCGTACGTATCAGGCCCATGCTGGTACATTTTGATGAATCAAACTTTTTGGTCAATCTCACAGCTGAAGTGTATTTTTTCATTTTTTCTAATATACACGTTCAAGATTCTCAGGTGAAACCGACTACACCGCATGCCACCAAGGAAACCAGTTTTGTACAAATCCGAGGAGAAAACAAAAAAGCGGAAGAGAGAAAAACGGGGTGGGGTTTGGGAAGTATAGGACGGGGTGTGTGGGGGGTAGGGGGTGGGGCGAAGCCTGACGTAGCGATGAGTCGGCTAGGTAGGTGGAGAGAGAATGCCTGTTGTTCGCTTTTCCCGCTCCTCGGCCCCTTGGGAAGCATGAATGTCACGCGTGCAGAACATACATTTACAAGTTTTGCGGGTGCGGAGGTTACTTTTTGGTGTAGAATATTTTCGCTTGGAGTGTTAGATATGTTTCGCTCTTGCGCAAACGCTGTTAGTTTTTTTGCGCGAACGTCAAAGTTTTGTGGTAAGGTAGAGCGGTAATTTTTTAGCTTTTTCGCGAACGTTGAGCTCTTGTGATGATGCATAGTTATTTTGTCCAAGCTTTCCGCACCTGTTCCGCTTACTGTTGCGTCATTCCTCGTCCGAAGCAGCGGCAGGCCGGTGGCACTTCTTTGTTTACCCCCCCCCACCACCCCCCCCCCGCTTACCCCCCACTTTAACGGTTCCTTTGTTCTCGCGGCCCGGGTTGGTCACTGCTCAGGTCAGCGGAGGAACTGGGCACGCACGCGGCCATGTGCTTCGGCACGGCGGGTCTCGACCCCGCCCTAGAAGGCTTTTCCAAAGAAGGGCTGCAGATTCTTTTGTCTGGGGACGGATCTACCGGAGCGGCGGCCGGAGGCGCAGGGGAGTTGGATGAAGAGATACCGTCCCCGTTGCGTGGGCCACCGTCTTCGGCTAAGGGCTTCGATCGTAGCGGGAGCGCTGCGGGAGCAGGGTGGCAGGGGTCAGCGTCGGCGGGTGCTGGGGCTGGGACTGAGGTGAACAACGGAGGCGTCTCGTCCTTGGAAAATGGGGGGGGAGGGCATGCTGGCGGGGGTGATCAAGGCGGGAACGGGATGGACACGAGCGACTTCGACGTAGATAGCATCGGAGATCCCGAGGTTTGTCAGGTCGGGGGTGGGGGGCGGGACGGGGATGGAGGGGAGTTGCTCCCTCTTTGTCGCGACTATCTGGTGCTTGCTAACTGGGTGATTTTGTTGTTTCTGGAAAGAAACGTTGCGGTGTATGGCGTAGCTGAAAACCGGGCGTGTCGAGAAATTCACAAATAATCGCAGAAACAAATACTTCCGCGCCTCAAAGAAGGGGAACAGGGTTTGACACCGCTGGCCGAACTGACAAATTCCTTGCCGTGCCAGGAACAACGAACCATTATGTTGTTAGTTCCGCGTGCGTAGGGACTCACAGACAACTCCCCACCCCCGCCCCGCCCCCACCTCAAACACGCCGGTCTCGACATACGTTTCACTCACTCCAATCCCCTCCCTCGAGTATGAATATCATGGCTACGCGACCTAGGATATTGCCATTAGCGTGGCCGCCCGACGTGTGGGTTTTGATTGGCGGAACCCTTCCGACCCTCCCTTCGTCCCTCCCTACCCCCCCACCCCGAAATACGGCTATGCATGAAATAAGCTCCCCCCCCCTCACCTAACCTCCCCATTCCTCCCCTCCCTTCCCTCCGAGAAAACAGCCACAAGCAGCAGAACAAGACGACGACGACGACGACGATTTCGTGGGGAGGGAGGACAACATGGGCGGCGGCGGTCTCCACGACGCAATGGCGCTATCCCAGCGGTGGGACGGTAAGGGGGCTTTCCGCGCGGAAAAGGCCTCGTCGAAATCGGGGAGGGCGGAGGAGCTCCTGACCAAGTACCAGTTTGCGTTCGACGATGAGTCCGTGGACTACGAGCTTGTGGAGTGCCTGCTGAGGTACATCTGCCGCTCGGCCTACGAGGAAGGGGCCGTGCTTGTCTTTTTGCCTGGCTGGGACGACATCAGCAGGTAGGGGTGGGGTGGGGTAGGAGTTGGGGTGGGGGGGGGTCGGGGTGAGGTTAGCGGTGAGGGGGGGGCGGTAGGGATGACGGTTGGGGGGGGATGAGGATGGAATTGGGGCGGGTTGGGGGGGGCAGAAGACGTGGGGTTGGAGTGGGGGTGGAGGGGAGGGAACGGATTTTCGATTGCGCTGTTGTATTGAAGTAGTAGCAGGCGAGGCTGCGTTGCAAGCGTATCCCGCCAAAAACCCATCCTCGGCTCCCCTTCTTCAAAGAGGCTATAGCATTACGCTGGGGTTTTAGTGATGACACTGTCGTTGTCGCTGTTTTTTTTTGCCGTTGGACTTACTGTTGTATAATGGGGCAAAAACAACGTGCATACTATTGATAGTTGACTAGTGTGACGGCGCTCAGAGCAGTATGTATGCGCGTTCGACCTCCTGGGCCACTCCGTTTTCTGTATTTTGTTGTCTGATCTGCTCTGTGTTGGTGTGTTCGGTTCTGTCTTTACGCGTCTCATTTCCTCTTTCTGGTATATGCTGCTGTGTTTTACTCTGCGTTGTTCTGTTCGATTCTGTTTGTTGCTTCTAATTTATCTCCGCGTGTGGCAGGCTGGGAGACTTCCTCCGTCAGTCGTCCCACTTCTCCGACGAGCGGAAGTTTCAGATTCTCCCCCTGCACTCAGGAGTGCCCACGTCGGCGCAGAGACAAGTCTTCGCGAGCCCCCCTGCGGGTTGCCGCAAGGTCTGTCCCGTTTGGCTTGTTGTATACCTCGGGGCGCTTTCGTTCTGCTTATCATTTTTTCTTCCTCAATCTCTCTATTGTCATGTGTTCTCCTTCCTCTCGTCCTTACCAGGTACATTTTGTGCTCTTTTTCCTCTTTCGCTTTCTGTTGTTTTTGCCTTGTTTTTGGTGACTCCGCAGCATTTTTCGTTTCTTTCTGACTATTGTTTTTTCTTGTTCTTTTTGTACCCGGTGATCACGTACCCGTCTTTGGTTTTTGGTTGTTTGCTCGGCCGGTTTCGCGTCAAAACAAAACTAGCGTTCAGCGGGAATGCCTCGTTGTTACATACGATATTCTGCACACCTGTTAACCATCCAGTGAGGCGCAAGGCATGGCTTTTTGTCGAAAGAATCGAAGCTCCCCCCCCCCCCCCCCCCCTTCCCCTTCGTCATCCCTCCCTGTAGTTCTTGTCCGAAACCGTACCCGAAACGCAGTTGAAACTGAAACCTAAAACGAAAACGATAACGAACCCACACCCAAAGTAAAAGTAACGCCGAATCTGGAAACCGAACCGACACCAACACCAAAACCGAAACCGACACCGACACCTAAACTGGCACCAATGCCGACACCCAAACCAATACCGAAAACGAGACCGAAACCGAACCTGACACCGATACTGAAACTAGGATCAAGACTGAAGCTGAAACTGATACCCGAAATCGAAACCGAAATCGAAACCGAAATCGAAACCGAAACCGAAATCGACGCTACACCGAAGCGAAACCGGAACCGGAACCGAAACCGAAACCGAAACCGACACTAAAACAGACACCGAGACCGAACCCGAAACTGAAACCGAAGCCGAACCTGAAACCGACACTGAAACTGAGTCCGAAACCGAAATCGAAACCGCAACCTAGGCTAAAGCTGAAGCGGTCATCGAAGCCGAAACCGAAACCGAAACCGGAATCGACACCGACACCGAGACTAAAGATGAAATCGAAACCGAAAGCGAAACCGCAAAAACGAAACCGACACCGTAACCGAGACTAAAGCTGAAACGTAAACAGAAACAGAAACAGAAGCAGACACCGACGCCGAAACAGACACCGAAACCGAGACCGAAACCGAACCTGAAGCTGAGACTTGAACTGTAACCGAAACTAAGGCTGAAAGCGAAACCAAAGACGAAACCGAAGCTGAAACCGACAAAGCAACCGAAACCGGACCCGAAATTGAAACCGAACCTGAAACCGAGACCAAAACCGTAAGCGAGACTTGAGCTGAAGCTGAAACCGAAACCGAAACCGAAACCGAGACCGAACCGTGAGAGACTATAAAGTTAAACTGCACCGCGTGGAAGCCGAAAACGAAAACGAAACCGAAATAGGACCAGGAACTGAGACCGAAAGCGCAAGCGAGAGTAAAGCCGAAACTGAAACCGACATCGAAACCGAAACTGAAACCCAAACCGAAGCCAAAACCAAACCCGACACCAGAACCGAATCGACGTCGAAACTGAATCCGAAACCAGAACCAAAACCGAACCCGAACCCGAACCGACACTGAAACTGAAACTGCCACCGAAACCGAAACTGAGATTAAACCTACACCAAAACAAATAAATCACGCCGAAATCGAAACCGAACCCGAAACCGACACTAAAACCAAACGGGCACTATAACCGAAACCGACATGGGAATTAGAACCGACACCGAAACTGAAACCCCGAAACCGGAACCAACACCGAAACGACACTGAAACCGACATCTATAGAACAACCGAAACAGAACTGGAAACGACACCGAACTCGAAAACGAAATCGACTCCAAACTGAAACCGAAACCGAAACCGAGGCTATAGATCGAAACCGATTTTATAAAACAACCGAAACAGAACTGGAAACGACACCGAACTCGAAAACGAAAGCGACGCCAAACTGAAACCGAAACCGAGGTTATAGATGAAACCGAATTCGAAATCGCAACCGAAACCGAAAAACAAAAACGAAAACGAAACGAAAACGAAAACAAAAACGCAAACGAGATCGACATCGAAACAGAAGCCAATCGAATTATGTCCACGGCTTGGCTGTTGCGTGTTTTAACATTCTTTTCCTCCGGCTATTTTGTTTCTCCGCGATACGACTAACGGCAGATCGTGCTCTCCACGAACATTGCGGAGACTTCAATCACGATCGACGACGTGGCGTTTGTGATCGACAGCGGCAGGGCCAAGGAGTCCAACTACGACCCGCACCTCAAGATCAAGTGAGTGGGGGGAGGGTTGGGGTCGGGGAAGGAGAGGAGGCGGGTGAGAATGGGGGGGGACAAGGGTTGAACGGGGGGTGGGCGGGGGGGGGTTGAGGGGATGGAGGGCCGTCCGAAGGAGTGGGAGAGGGGGTGGAGGGGGGGGGGGGGGGGGGGGGGGGGGCATGTACTTTTCTCGCGCTACGGGTGTATTTTTATATTTTCTGAAGCCGTGAGTTCACTGACTATATGTCACCGACTAGTTATTGGTGGGTTAGGTGATACAGTTGTTACTATTTTTAGTTGCGTGCAGTAATTTTGTGGAGCTGTGCGTGTTGTATCTGACTGGCGTGTTTGAGGCTCGACATAATTTAGAACCTTTATTTATTAAAGACTTGAGTATGTTAGCTGGCTTACTTCGCCGCCGATTTAGCAAGTAGCCATGATGTCGTCGATGCCTATCGTTACAGCGACCGGTAATTGTGCTGACGATGCCGCCCGACTCTTTCCACCCGTCCGTCCGTCCATCAATCGCCAATGCCTCCGCCGCCGCTATTGAATTCAATCGGAACGAATCGGACGGAACCGAATCATTCGGAACAAACCGAATCGGAACTCGGGTCTGATTGATTCGGAACAAATCGGATCGTATCGATTCGGGCCACCAAATTGGATCGGATTGGTTCGGGAAAAAATGACCCGGATTGATGCGGAACGAATGGAATCGAATCGATTCGGAATCGGATCGGATCGATTGGGAACATTTCGGATCGGACCGGAAAAAATTGGATCGAATCGATTCGGATCAAATCGAATTTACGACGGTGACGACGGTACAGGACTCTTGTCCCGCAGTGGGTGAGCAAGGCGTCAGCTCGTCAGCGAAGGGGAAGGGCCGGGCGGACAAAGGCCGGCGTCTGTTTCCACCTCTTCAGCGCGCTTAGGCACGAGTCTCTCCGTGACTACCAGGAGTCGGAACTTCTCCGAACGCCGTTGGAGGTACGCTGGAATTCAAGGTTATCTCGCGAATGGAAGTACTTGAAGTTCAACATGAACTCAACTTCCACTTGAATTTCGAGTTGAAAATCATCTTCTAGCTCAACTTGTCGTTCAACTTGTTGTTCAACCAGATACACTTGAAGTTCGTCTGAAGGCTGACTGTGGCTTGCTTTTTTGCTTGCTTGTCTTTTGCGTTGCCCAACTGTACAAGCACGACGTGGCGGGACGTGCCCTGGCATGTCACAACTTACACCTTGAGTTTCGAAAATGTTTCGTCCTATTTTTTGTTTTATTTCGTTTTTTGTAGCTTTTCATGCCTTAGGCGAGCGCAGGAACAACGAATGCTGCGGTAGAGGTGCACCACTTTTTTTTTCTGAGGGTCCTCACCTTTGGAGCTTAAAGACCTCTCCCAAAAACTGATTTAGATAACAATAAAACTGCTACCGGGTGAAAAATCCATGACCTAGGTATGCAGCGAGAATCATACTAAAAAAAAATAAACCTATTTCCGACGATTTTTGGTTAAGGAGCCCCGTCATTCAGATAACGTTTCTGACGAAAACTCCTACCTCTATCGTAGCAGTCGTCGAACCTCCACTTGACACAAACCACCTTCGAATGCGAAATTGATTTGTTTGTGTGTTTTTGTTTGTTTGTTTTTCGTTGCGTTTCGCGAGGGCAGGAAGTGGTGCTGCAGGCGAAGATGCTGGGGCTGGCGAACGGCAAGCCGGGAGAAGCAGACTCGGCGGCTGGGTTCCTCGCTCAGGTAAACACGCATCGTTCTTTCCTTTTTGCGTCGTTTTTCGACCGGTTGCAGCACCTGACGCCTGCTATTGTCAACGTTGAGGTAGGGTAGCGCTTTTTGCGGAGCATTTTCTGACGAGGCTCCTCCACCCAGGAAGTACCCCATGTCGTACCGTTGGAAACTCCTCCAGAGTGTACGGTATACGCTATTATTCGTTGTTTACCTTGACCATGGGATTGCTCATTGGGTTGCTCGTTCCAATTTTCTCCCAAATAAGGGTTTCGATTTACGGCTTTTCAAACGAGGCGCCACTGCTACTGTAGAATGCGTCTCCTCGTCACTCTTGGGCTGGTACGGCACGTGGCAGGGAAGCATGTCTCCCTTTTGTGATGGTAGCAGATGCTATCAGATGATCGTGCCAGCTTGAGGTACGTTGACGTGGGACGCGCGGGACAGAAGACAGGCGTGCCCGGGTTGTAGTTTCGTTTGTCCTCCTGTATCAACGGAAAATACGCGTTTTCGCTCGCTGTTGTGTTGGTGTTAGTGTTAGTGTTGGTGTGGGGTTTGTGTTTGTGTTTGTGTTGGTGCGGCGTTGGTGTCAGTGTTGGTGTTCATGTGGGGTTGGTGATGATGTTGGTGGTCTGGTTTTTATCGTAGGTGACATCGCTGTGGTTGTTGAGGCTGCGGCTTGTGTTAGAGTTGGCTTCAGTGGTGTTGTGGTCGTTATGTGGTCGGCGGTTGTTGTGGTTTGTGGTTGTGGCCGTGGTTGTTGCTGCGGCTGTTATTGGTGTTGTGCTGTTGTCGTTCTTCGGGTTGTAATGAAATAGTGTTGTTGCCGTTGTCGTCAAACACTTGAGACGTCTTGTAGTGTGTCCATGGCGGGAGGTAAGCGCGTTTGATTCACACACGCTGTAGCCCCCTCCCAGCCTCTTTTTATGCACGCAGGCGTTACCGTGCATAACAGGCGCGTCTTTTGCATGGCAACGCTCCTAACCTGCCACGTACCACGTGCCCCCCACCGTCGCCCCCGGCTCCAATTGATACACGTACATAAACGAAACCAAACCAAAAACAAGGCCATCGACTCGCCGCCGGAGCTGTCTGTAAAAAACGCGGTACAACTTCTGCAGAGCCTTGGCGCACTCGACGACCAGGAGGAGCTGACTGACCTCGGGTCCAGGCTAGCAGGCATTAGCATAGACCCAAGGTGCGCTCTTTCTAATGATGTTGGGGGAATCAGTCGCGGCGGGCCAGAGAGTGTCCAACGATTTTAGTGGAATATCTCTTGGCGGATTACTTGTAGCGGGAACAGTAAACCTCTTAAAAGGGGACACAGGCCGGTCCGGGGACAGGTCTTTCCTGGTTGACAGAGCAAAACGAAGAGCTACAGCACTCACCTACCTGATCTGTAGGCGTGGACGAAACTAGCGAGCATCATTCACAGCGTCCGGCTTTCGACCGAGTTAGTCACAGTCTCCTTGTACACAAAAACATACATGTTTTGTGAAGTCGATTCAATCTCGTCAATCTTTATCTCTCTGGCTGTGTGGTCTGGTATGTGGTAGGTTGCCCCTTCTATGCAGCAAAGTGTATTATACTTCGTGATTTCGATCAAGCCTTCCAGGCTTTTCTCCTCCCTGATTGAGTGGTACAGTGTTAACAGACTGCCCCTTCTAAGGTGTGCTTCGTGTGTGCCCTATCGCGCGATTGGTTAGGGTGGGCAAGATGGTGCTGTGGTCGTACCTGCTGGGGTGTGCAGGTCCTGCCCTCACCGCCGCCTGCGCGATGACCTACAAGGACCCCTTCGTGCTGCCCATGAACGCCTCACAGCGGAACGATGCCAAGACGGCCAAGATCAATCTAGCACAGGTTAGCAATGAATCTCCCCAGTGTATGCCTGATCGGTGGAAACCGACGTGCTCCGTTTCGGCCTCGTAGGGACGAGAGGGTCTATGATCCCCCGGACCACGGCCATGCATGATAATATGGCACAGTTTCCTCCCCCCCCGAACCAAGTTTGTTGCCTTTTCCCTACTTTTTTTGGTTGTTGTTTGTGTAAGTTTTGCTGCGGTAAACTACCTTATCCCTTGTGATGTTGTTTCTCCCTCGTGTTTGTTGTGCTGCAGTGCATATAGTTATGAAATGCCAAGTCCCCATTCGTTGTTAGTTTCGGGTAACCTCCTCGTCCACCTCCCCCCACCACCCCCCATCCCCCTCCAAGCCCAACATTTGGACCGCTCGCGCACAACCTATAATCACCCCCCCCCCCCCCGCCCCCCCCGCCTCCCCTTTTTTGTGTTTTGCAACGCTTCTGATGGTGTATTTGCCCCCCCCTCGGTCCTTTTCTTTGCAACGTTTTTTGTGTGCATTGCAGGGTTCGGAGAGCGACTTAATCGCTCTTCTCCGAGCGCTGGAGGGACACGCTCAGGCCAAGGCCCAAGGAGGGATGGGGGCGGCTATGGCACTGGCACGAAGAGGCCACCTGAGCGCAAACACCCTGGGCATGATCTGGGACATCTGCGGCCAGGTGGAGAGGGAGCTCAAGGGCCTGGGGCTTCCCGCGGCGTACGATTGGTGCGTATGGAGTGTGGGGGTTGACGTGCCGCCACCAGTCATCTTCATCTACGCTTACGAAACCCTTACAAAACTCGTGTTTCATTATTGTAAATGTGGCGGAATTGTCTTACTTACAGCCTGTGATTGGTCCGTCTTTACCAAGAACTTTCCTGGTGTATACATGGGAGATAGGAGCTGTGTCACAAGATACACAAGATAGGGGTAGCGCTTTATGGTCAGGCAAGAACATTTTGCCTGACCGGGCTCGCCAAGTGAGTAACTGCTCAATATTGTTGGAATGTTACTTACGTTTTTACCACGTTTTTTGGTCTATGCAGTACCTATTAGCAGGCCATGGGATTGTTCATCCGGTTGCGCTTTTGTTCTTTTTTCACATTCGTTGTTTTGGGCGAGTTATGGAGCTCCTGATGTGAGGAGGGTCAGAACAAGTTTATGCACCCCTGCTGTAGCATGCTGCTGGTATGATTTGGTACGTGTAGGAGCATGGGCTGGAATCATGAGTGGATGCCTGCTGGGTACTATGGGGATTGGGTACCCACGGTATTGGAGACATTTCCCGCGGTATATTCGTGAATCGATCTGTAGCTTTTTATTGTTGTTTTCCCCCCTCGCCCCTCCCGCCCCTGCTGATCTCTGACACCGTTTTTAAAAGTTGAAGGTGTCTTTCATTTGGACTAGGAGCGGTGCTCCCTCTTGAAAGGAACGCGTTGCCAGTAGTCGAACGACTAAGATCAACAAATGAGTACGCCCCGCCCCCCGCCCCCCCCCCCTCCCGCCCTCGCTCGCTGATATCGGACACCGCTTGCCGTTCCCCAATAGGAGCAATTCGTGCAACAGCCACTGCCGCGACGTCTCTCTCCTGTCCAGCGTCCTTTGCGCCGGTTTGTACCCCAACGTTGCGATGCGCCGGCCAGGAGGGACGAACTTCAAGACGCTGGGCGGGCACACGGCCCGGGTGCGTTTTGATGCCAGTCACCGGGTGCTTTTTTCAGAAGACTGCAAGCCTTATCTACACCTTACTGACGTTTCCGTAGCCTATCTACATGCTGCATCTTGCTGATGTCTGTAGTGTTTGTATGCTTGTCTATGTACTATATACCGTACTGGTATGCCTCCCTATTTGTTTTTATTCTTATCTGTAGTCTATCTACGCCTTTCTGGTACGTCTTGTGTTATTTGTGCTCTTGGGTCGCTTCTGTCACTCCGACTTGAATTTTTTGTTGGTCGGCAGCGGACTGTGCACGAGGGACCCCTCCCCTATACTACTTTGCGGCCAGAGCCCCTCTTGATCAAGTCGACATTGTGCTGATCACGCTGGCGCTTCAAGAATCACTCATGTTGTAACAGGTAGAGCTGAAGTCGAGTACTATACCATGTGGGTCAAAAGATGTTTGCAGCTCTCGCCCCAGTCGACCCTGCTTGTAAAAGCTTGATCAACGCACTCACTTGAGTAAAATAATGCACGCCTACAGTAAAGAAAAATGTAAAATATTTTGTGTCTGCAGTTCTCTGATTGGTCATTTTTTTGGTCGCTACGATGTCGCCTCCAGATGAACGGGAAGATCATCCTGATTCCTGACATCCTGTCTTTGCTATCTCTTTCCTTTGTCTCGCGTCTTTTGTCTTGTGTTTGTGTTTGTTTGCATGGCCTGTCTGGTCCGGCTGCCCCCTATGGTGGAGCCAGCTGCACATGTCCTCGATCAACGCCGCTCGGAGTCAGAGGCTGGCGCAGCCGAACACTGGCAGCCAGACGGAGTTCATAGCCTTCGGTGCGTGTCTTGTCTCATTGCGCGGGGTTGGGGTTAGAATTTTTTTCTCTCGCGTTATTTTTTTTGTAGCTTCTCTTTGATTGTTTTATACCAGGGAGGAGGGGGGGGATGGCGAGGAAGGCAGGCGGGGTTCACAATCTTCGGTGCGTGTCTTGTCTCAACTCGCGGGGTTGGGGTGGTATATTCCTTCGCTGTTATGTTTGTAACTCCTGTTTGCTTGTCTCCTCTCTGTCTGGCATTGCTTCCATTGGTTTGCACCAGGGGGTGGGGGTAGGGGGTGGCTGGGGGGGCTAGGGGGGTGGCTGGGGGGGCTGGGTATTATTATCTTATTATAGCTTACCTGCCCAGGCTCCTCTAGATTGTTTGCCGGCGATAGCGCCGTTCGCTTCCCCCCCTCAACCAGATTCTGCTGGCCATCGCTCGTATCCCTTTTGGAGCAAAGATGCTACTGTAGGAGGCCGGTCATTTTGGGCGTGTCGCGGCCTCCGCTAGTCTTGACGTGTTTTTTACTGCTATTTTTATCTGGCATTTTCACGTATTTCTCCTCCAACAACGTAGATGCAGTCCCAAAGGGGGAAATATACACGCCTCGGACAGATCACGATCTAGATCATATAGATCATAGAGATAATCTACAATACGTCCTGTATCTGCGGAGAGGTTGTGCAGGACCTCTATATGTACAGTACGTATTTAACCCAGGAAACATGTGCTAGATGATGCACATCGTACGGCTCCCGCCCGGTAGCATGAGCTAGACCATGCAGATCTTCCCCGAAAGATCTAGGTCGTCAAGTGGGGATCGGTGATCTGTGTGACTTGTGGAAAATTACTAGTTTATGTGTACCTGGGCGTTCAGTCAAGGGGCCTATACCTGGGCATTCAGTCAAGGGACCTAACCAACCTCCGTCTCCTTTTTTTTACGTGGTTTCGTATCTCTTAGCATAATTTGCCTTTGATGGATGCGGCTTTGTGTCTACCATGTTGGTACGTTTGCTTTTCATGTGATGCGGTTACGCGTGTGCTTTTTCTGTCTACATGCAGGTGAGATGACCCGGACGGCGAGCAATTTCGTGATGAGCAACACGACGCCCGTCAGCCCTTTGGCCTTGATGCTCCTGTGCGGGAACCTCAGGGTGGAAGAGGTAGGCAGACCAAATGTTTTTTGTTGACTGCATTGCACCCACGCTATTTTTTGTTTGCAGGGTGTCCAAGGGTGTGTTAAGCAATATGCTCTGGCGGAACCGGGGTACTTTTGGTTTTTTTTCTGCGTTTGTTCTTTTCAGCTCAAATTGTCAGAGGTGCTGGGTTGCAAGAGGTTTTACCGTCAGCTACTTTCTGGAAGCCGTGGTTACAGGTATGTTCCCTTCTTCCCCCCGATACTTGGCTTCATTTTTATCGCGCATAGGGTTCAGCATTCCCACTTCGCAGCTTTTTATGCTCGTCGATTTGCATCGAACTACCCGAGTATGACCTGAAGAAATAGGTCAAGCACCCGGGCACGCCAAATTATATACGAAGTAACCTAATAAACACACCCTTCGGGCTCCGCTTCCTGCCGGAGTGAGATCGGCTACCTATTGGAGGGCAGCGCAACAGTTGTGTGTAACACCTGGTATCTACGAATTCTGATAGTGCAGCTGTCGCTACGAAACTCGCGCAGCACCATGTTTGATATTAGCGGCAGTCGTCAACTTTGTGTGCGTTGGTGGTCGGCGGACTCTTCAAGAAACTACAGAAAGGAGTCCCTATTTTTTAGAGCCGTTAAAAAAAGTAGAAACACGCATCCGTAATTTCGTGCAAGTGTTTTTTGGATGCTTTCCCTACAAGTAAAATGGTTGGCTTTTGGACTCGGCTAGGCTTGCTCGTGATCCTCGCCCCCCTCCATGCGTACCGCGTGCGCTCCTCTGGCTTCATGGCTTCCGCCAGGGATTTTAGAGGTCGATATACTGTAGGTCGCTTCCTTTTTTATTGCAGCGGTTAAATTATTTCACTTTGGACTCGCCTAGGCTCTTTCCTGACCCCGCTCTCCCCCATGTAAATCATTATCACACACTATTTCCAAGTCGTTTGTACCCCTAAACGTGATGCAGTTATGTAAGTGTCGACTTGTGTGCTCCGATGTCTCTGTCTCTGCAGCTTCCGCCAGGCGATGACGAGGATGAAGACGAGGACTACGAATTGTGCGATGAGCAGGAGCTCGCGGGGATGGGTGGCCATGGCGGTCGGCAACCGGAGTTGCTGCTCGAGCTCGACGACTGGGTCAAGTTTAGGGTGAGACGACGATACGGCGCGAAACATGACCTTCTCAGGTTGTTTTTTTGGTGCAACTTTAGGTGTGGGTGATGCGCCTATTGTTTTACCCCGCTGCAAACGATTCACTTTTGCCATGGTGCAGCAGTGTTGGCACTACGAGGCGAGTGCTTACTGCCCGGTAAATACATCACACCTCGGATAACGTAACACTCGGATAACACTTATCTACGTTATGAGGCCTATCGCAGGCGCTTGGCCACGTCCTGGCATAGTGTTGACACGGGAGGAGTAGTCACGGTAACGCGGTAACATAGTGTTACCTGGAAACCCACGAACGTGCATACGCATTAACGTTATGTCTGCTGGATCCCGTCCAGCTCTGGTACAGTAACTTTATGGTACGCGGCGTCCTGTCCTTGTGCTAACACCGTAACACAATATTAGACTTTTTCCATAAACGTACGTTGTCACTCTAATATGCCCAGATCGATACCCGCAGATTTGCTGACATAAGGTTTGTCTACGCAGCTTTAGACGTAACGCCCTAACATTGTGTTACCATGGAGTGTTAGGAATACCGTCCTAACATAACGTTAATATGTTGGCCAGCACCACTAGCACGTAACATTGTGTTACATGTAACACACTAACACATAGTGACCCGCACTACTAACATTGCGTTGTTGGGATCCCTCGTATTTTGCCTCAGGGTCGGATAACGTAACATTTAACGCACGTTAGCAACATTACAGTCTTAGCCGGCCGGTACGTAACATTATCGTAGGATATTACTCTAAACGCCGGCAGTCCCCTAACATTATGTTACTATGTTACCTTCATTAAATACCTGATTTTAACGTTTTGTTGGTGCGTTACCATAACGATCGATCCCGTCCTAACATTATTTAAGTCGTTCTAACATTATGTTGTGATGTTACCCTTTGGGTCTTCCCGGGATCTAACATGAGTTACCTGTGTTCGCGGTAAAGTGGCGTCGTGGAGTAACATGATGTAGCCGTGTTAAACTATTTCACCGAGATCCCGATACGCGGAGCAACATAATGTAGCCGTGTTATCCTATTTTGCCGAAATTGACTGCTGTCGCTAACACGGTAACATCATGTTAACGTTTAGTTGACCATGTATATGATCCCTTCAACGCGTATTACGATAGTTACTACAGCAGGACTTCTACTATCACGCTAACATGTAGTGTTATGTAAGCGTTTAATTGGACATGCACGTTATCCGTCTGTAGTGTTTTAGGGAAGCAAGGACTCGTTCTACGGTAGCCCCCCCAACATTTCTTTAATGAAATCGCCGGTTTCGACACCAGCTCCCGGGTGTATCTCCTGAAATGCGGTGCCCCGTGTCCCCCCGACGTCATCGATCGATAGTCCTTTGCAAACAAGAAAATATGTGAAATTCCGTTTTCATATCATTCTTCCTCGTGTCGAGCAGCCATGAAACGTTCGTTGAAGAATATCGCTGGTTTTTGGGGGGGCTATCGTAGAATCAGTCCAAGTAAGAATTCCGCTGACACCTTAACGTCACGTTTCTCGCTACAGACTGCTGTCGCTAACACGGTAACATGATGTTAACGTTTAATTGGCTGCTGCCGGTAACAGAGTAAAATGATGTCAACTTTTAATGACCATGTACGGTAACATGGTGTTAACGTTTGATTGGCTGCTGCCGGTAACAGAGTAAAATGATGTCAACTTTTAATGACCATGTACGTTATCCCATTCACGCGTGTTATGATAGCCACAAGGAATTCCGCTATCCCACTAATGTAGGGCTAATCCCAATGGGTTGCCAACCCTAATACCGTAACACATATACTGCGGTCAGTACGGGATCAAGGTAACACTCTTACATAATGTTACGCGATCGCCCGTCAATAGCATAGCACACTAATACTACATTAACACAAAACCCAGAACGTACTTCGTAACGTAATGCCACCATTTTTTTCGCTGATCCGTAACATTCACGTCAAAAATTAGTTATGTTATCCGAGATGTGAAATATGTGGGTCGGTCGGAAGGTGGGTTACGGTGCTGGGCAGGAGGGCAATGGTGGCTCATGGCGCAGGGTGTCCTTGCGGTCGTCTGGCTTCTTCCTCGTTTCTGAGAGGGATGTGTGTCGGGTACACAGCTTGAGGTTTAAAAAGTGGTTTGATGGCGCTTCTCATCTGAATCTGAATATGGTCTACGACACTCCTTTCCTGTGTGGTTTTCGCGAAGCAACCGACATACGTGATACCGTTGGTATGTGCCATATATTGTAACGCATCCGTCGTGGCCACTTTAGTGCTTGACCCCCCCCCCCCCCCCCCAGTATTTGTATGTAACGAAGATAATGTGAATCCGGTAGCTTTCAAATAGAACTGGGGAGAAGATGACCTACCGATCGTAGACCAGTATACGTGCCTTGGCGTAGAGATCTCAAAGGACTGCTCTTGGGATGCGCACATAGCCAAATTTTGTAGGAAAGGGTATATAACAAGTAGGCAAGATGGATGCGATCCTAACAGACTCGCACCTTACTCTAGGATTAAAAGATGTATCCTGATGAATGTGATTGCACCAAAGCTAGAGTATGCAAAATAGGTATGGGAAGGGAACGCGAAGTTCGTAACACAACTGGAAACAGTGCAGATGACAGCAGCTAAAAACAGACTAAGATACTCAAGTACGACGAGTAACACAGTGTTAAGAGCAGAACTAGGAATGTACCCACTTGAAACAAATTGAGGCGTGAAAAAGTTGAAATGACAGTATTAAGTAAGGAATGTGCCAGGAAAGAGGTTGCCAGCCATAGCTGATAGGGCTGTATGGGAGAAAATAACCAAAGGGTGAGCTGGAAAAATATGAGATACCATAGTCGAGAACATATGGAAGGGTTTAGGAGGAGACCAAGAAGATATATGTATATGTATAATTGTCATTTTTTTTTTCTTCGGGCACATCTCTTCGTGTTCGCACCTTTGTCCGAAACGTCGGATGGGGTGGGCACACTTAAGGCAAGTCCCCGGGTTTCCGCAACATCCCCGGGGATTGAGTTTCTGCATCCCCTATCCCCGTGTACGCACGTAAGATTTGGATGCGAACCGCGTTTTTCTGCTCGTAGAGGGTACACGTAGGCACATTTCCCTATTTTTGCACAGAGCACCGCGCTTCGATCCTGCCGCCCAGCAGCAGTCCAGCCCCCTAGTAGCAGCAGCCTGCAACTCGCTGCGCGTGAGGCTGCTGTTGTAGTAGCTGATTGCTTTGATCGGAGCCTGGGCTACCCGCCTTACGCCACTACTTCTCGCTGCTGCTGCTGCTACTGCTGCTTCTCTCAAGTGTCAAGTGACATGCCGGCGTAAATTGTAAGTATCGTTTGAGTATCATATTAGTACTCAAACGGTCATTATATTTATCTTTAGGTTGGTGTGCTTCGTACACGTACATTTCCTTATTTTGGCACAGAGCACCACGCTACGATCCTGCCGTCCAGCAGCAGTCCAGCCCCCTAGCAGCAGCAGCCTGCAACTCTCTGCGCGTGAGGCTGCTGTTGTAGTACCTGATTGCTTTGATCGGAGCCTGCGATGCTCTACCCGCCTATACGCCGCTACCTCTCGCTGCTGCTGCTACTGCTGCTCCTGTCAAGTATCAAGTGACATGCCGGCGTAAATTGTAAGGATCGTTTGAGTATCATATTAGTACTCAAACGGTCATTATATTTATTTTCAGGTTGGTGTGCTTCGTACACGTACATTTCCCTATTTTGGCACAGAGCACCACACTACGATCCTGCCGCCCAGCAGCAGTCCAGGCCCCTAGCAGCAGCAGCCTGCAACTCTCTGCGCGTGTGGCTGCTGTTGTAGTAACTGATTGCTTTGATCGGAGCCTGCGATGCTCTACGCGCCTATACGCCGCTACCTCTCGCTGCTGCTGCTACTGCTGCTCCTGTCAAGTGTCAAGTGACATGCCGGCGTAAAGTGTAAGGATCGTTTGAATATTATATTAGTACTCAAACGGACCTTATATTCATGTTCAGGTTGGTGTACTTCGTATATGATAACGTACCATACCAAGAGAGCTCAACGCTTTTTTTTTCTTCTTTTTTTTCACACTTTTACTTTCCAGCTTCTGGACAAGCCGTGGTCACAGGTGTCGTCCCTTCTCTCCCCCGGTTCTTGCCTTCAATTTTTATCGCGCATAGGGTTCAGCAATCCCACTGCTCGTCGATTTTTCATCGAGTGTTGCTAACTCACGCTCTCGCGCTTTCCGCAAGTCAATTTGTGCACAAGAAAAAGTCCCAACGAATTCTTCTCGAATATGCACTCGGCCGGGCTCGAACTCACGAAACTGACCTATACCAGGCTCGAGGACAACCTGATACGCCACCGGGGCGATCGGTTAACGCTACAGCTCTGCCGCACTGCAGCAGCGGTAGGCAACGCCATTTATGTAAGATCGCAGATGACAGACAGCAGACAACATGCGGAGAGCACAACGCTACAACCCTGCCGCACAGCTGCAGCGGTAGGCAACACCATTTATGTGCCGTGGCGTGTCCTCGCTATGCTGCGGCGAGTTGCTTGTGTCGGAGCCTGTCATTGTCACCACACCATACCACACGTTTCTGCCGCGCATAGGAACCCTTAAAAGTAGCAATAATTTAGATACCAACCAGCCCATCCTTCATTTACGTCCACATAACAAGTATTTTTTCTGTTTTTTTGTGCGAAGATCGCAGATGGCAGACAGCAGCAGACAACATGCGGAGAGCAAAACGCTACTACCGTGCGTGGTAGAACCATGTGCGCGTGCCGTATCCTCTCCTTACGGTGGCGAGTTGCTTTTGCCATAGCCTGTCACGTATTGTCCTCTTGCTACCTCGTTCTCAATAGGTGCTATTTATGTAGTGTTCTACAGTAAGCCGCATCCCACGCCACACGTACCCCTTCTCGCTTCCTGACGGTCCCTAACCTGGAGGTCGAAGTGTGACGCTGTTCTCGAAATCATACATATCATACGGTGTCAAAGTTTTGTGTTGTGTGTATTTTCTCAACAGCAGATCGGTCGTGAGCATGTCTATCTCGAGGACCCACAAAATGCTATTAGCAAAAGTACTGCTAATATTGAGCACACCCAAGAAGTACTGCGGGTAAAATGCGAATTCATTATTTATTTTTCTGTATATACAAACAAACAAATGGTCATTGCGTCCGGTAGTGATAATAATCATGTGTCCTTGCGCCACTCCCCTAGGCACTTCCCGGAGGGGCACCTTGTACTGTCTATAGAGAAGTCCGGCGGGTACAAGACATGAGTGAACGAAATCATAATAAAAGAAAGGGAAAGGTTAGCGCCAAAATAGGGTGAAAGAGGAGAAACACTTAGAGATATACGGGGAGTTGAGGGAAGATACTGAAATGAAAACGTATTTGCGCGGCGCAATGGACTACGCGAAAAAACTGAAGCTGCGATTTTGTGTAGGGGACCAGGACCTACCAGAAAGAAGGAGATATACCAGTAGTCGGGAGGAGGAGGACACGGATGCAAGTATGTGCCCGTGTGGCACAACAATAGAGAGTAGGACTCACGTAGTATGATAATGTGAAATATACAAGGGGGAACGGGATGCGTTGGAGGAGGAGATGGGGAAATTTGACATGTGTGGCATGGAAGACTTTGGTACACTAGAGAGTAGCGACAAAACGATCGCCATCCTAGGAGATACATGACCACAGACGGCGAAACAGGAAGGGGATAGGATAAGCAAACAGTTTTTATGTAATGTATGGAAGAAGGGTAATGAGCGCCCACACGTTGGAGGTGTCTCTATTAGGAGTAGGAACGGTGCTCCGTCTCGAAAGGGATGCGTGGTCAATAATCAAATGACTAAGGCAAGCAGCAAATGAGTACGCCCCCCAGTTGCCCTCGGTTGGCACCGACGCTGCAAAACATTACATGTATAGGGGTTGACGTTGGTCGGCAACGATGGTGTAAAACATGCCAATCACTGCGTGAGCTAGACGATCAGGGTACTGTTTTTTTTTTTGGCGGTCACCCTGATGGTTATCGATTTAGATCATATTGTGCGAGGTGGAGAACCCTAACTCCGCACAAGCGGAATTATGGCATCACGCAGTGTGAATATGGTAAGGCACCCACGCGCCAGTTACATAGTAATACCCATTGCTGTCTCTGGAGTGGGCACACCAGAAAACAATGTAACTCATTGGCGCTGTCATCGACAATCAAGAAAGTGGGCACAAGGTGCTGAAGCCCGTCTTTCGTGTGGTTCTTGGAAGGATGCAGTTCACCTTTCATGCGACTCGCCGAATACCTCAAGGCGCTTCGCGCTTGGTGCACGCAATGTCTGCCTGGTTGGTGAAAACCCGACGCGCTCCGTCCCGGCACAGTAGGGATGCAAGGGTCTATGGTCATACAACTACCGCCATGCACAAACTGAGTACACCTTCCCCCCGCCCCATCCCTCGCGGCGCTTCGCGCTTGGTGCAATCAATGTCTGCTTGATCGGTGAAAACCCGACATGCTCTGCCCCGGCATTGTAGGGATGCGAGGGTCTGTGTTCATACGACTACGGCCATACATGAATATCGAGTACCCCCCCACGCCCCATATGCCTGTCTAGTCGGTGAAAACCCGACGTGCTCCGTCTCGGCATTTGTAGCAATGGGAGGGTCTATGGCCTTAAGACTACGGCCATGCATTATGTTGAGTACGCCCCGGCTTTCGCCCTCACCCTCTTCCCTCCCCCCCCCCCCCACGCCGCCGCCGCCCCTGCCTCCATCCCCATCCCGGCCCCCGCCCCCATGCAGCTACGGGCTGAACAAGGTCGACTCCTCCTCATATTACGAAACCGTCTGCACACGGCGTTCGCACAGCATATGCAGGCAAACGGTCGCCCAGTCACCGGCCCCGCGGCAGAAGTAGTCACCATCGTCAACGCTCTGTTACATGAACCCTCGGTAGCCGATGGTGCTGCTGCTGCCGCCGCCGCTTCCTCTGGGCGGTACCGAGGCGGTGGTGGTGGTAGTGGCGGGCGGGGTCAGTATGGCAACCAGCAGCAGTGGTCGCCGAGAGGCGGAGGCTCAGGAGGTAGAAGAGGACGGGGTTATGGGGAAGGAGGGGGGAGGGCGAGAGGAGGAGGGGGGGGGAGAGGGGGAGGACGGGGTGGAGGGGGCAGGGGCCAGGGTGGTCGGAGTCCGGGGGGTGGGCAGCGTAGGAGCGGGGGGCAGAGGGGGCGGGGAGGTCGAGGCGGGCGGGGTCGGGGTTGACGCGTTTACCAGTGCAACACTTGTCCCACACTCTTGCCAAGTAATTTGTCCCGAAAAACGGTAGTGCAGTTGTAAAAGGGTTCAGGTTAGTGCCAACACGCACCATAGGGATGTTGGGATAGAAGCCGCCGGATTCAAGTGGGGTGGGGGGTACCGGTGGCCATGCAGGGCTGGCAACTGCCGGAAATTAATGCGCACGTTGTACGAGTATGTTCTGCCAGGGAGAACAGGAGGGCACGCCGAGTTTGTTCGCGGGGTGATACTTGTAGAAATGGGGAGAAAATCCGCCTCGTTCTCCAGGCATGCGAACCGCCTCGTTCTCCAGGCATGCGAAGCGAGGTTAGGTGTTTCGTCTCTCGCAATGTTTTGTTTTCTGCGGTCGCACTGGCGAGGTCAGTTTTACTCTCTCGCTGTTATGTTTTGCCGCTTCTGAGAGCTGAGCTGTGCTACATTGTGGGGAACGACCTCGCCAAAGTGAGGGGATTGTGTGGTCACCATAGACATCGCTCCTTATTATTCCCTCTGCGTGTTATGTCTTGTGCCCGGATGCATTTGGTGTGGGAGGGCAATGTACTTTAGAGGCATAGAGCGTAGAAGTTGCTTGCAGTTAGTCGTGCGCGCCTGCAAGAGCGGCGTGTCTACCTGGATACCGTATTTTAAACTATTGTTTCCCGTGCTGTAGTGCTATTGTACTAGTTGCCAAGTAGTAGTCTCTTTTCAGTTTTTTTTAGCTGAAATTAATACCTGGTATGTATGGAACATGCCCTGTCTCACGTCTAAGAATTAGAACTAGACCCAAACAAAGAGTGTTGCTTACCGTGATTCAATAATACCAGGCACAACGTTTCTCGACGTTGTCACCAGGAAGGAGGGCGGTCTGTGTACTCGTGTTCCGATCGCGATGATGCGGTGTCAGTTTAGCGGCTGAGATTGTTGCTGCCAAAAACAGAATATTGGGACCCAGGGAGAGACCAAAAACAGATATGTACGCTTCGAGCAAGGGCCTATAATAGGAAGAGCTTGCAGCAGTAGTACAAGCTCACATGCCGCGCGCGTGTGGCGCAGCTCCCTAAGTTGCACTGCGAATACATCCCTTATGTATACCCCAGCGGTATACAGACTATGCTGTGACATCGTCACTTTGATTTGTTTCGACACTTTTATCCCAACGGATTTAGCAGCTACTATTTAGTTTGTGTAGGGGAAGTTGGTTCCATCGCCCCTGCAGCCAATATGGCATTGCGGTTGAAGCCCCTTCTATCCAGAGCACACGAGCAAGGTCGGTGAGTGCTAGTTCAAGGGCAGATCTGCGGTGCTTCTGATGACACGCCAGGACAACACACAGCATGAACTGTGTGGTCCGCTCATACAAAAAAATGCACGCGTTGATGGTTACACCCACCCTCGTACGCTGCAGAGCCGCGCGATTGCCCCTGCCGACCTTGATCACCCCGGAGGGTTACGGCTTGGTTTGGGCCCGGGGTCGGGGCTAGCCTGGGCCGAGGTTGCAAGATGGACGTCGACAACCCCAGCGACCTGCCCAGAGTTTTTGGCCGGACGGTTCCGCATCCAGGAGGGGCTCAGGACTCTCCAGGACGGCCGAAAAGTATTCTTTGGGAGTTCCAGAAGGTTCGAATAGCGTAGACCTCAGAGAACTCGAAAACCTCCCAGAACCTCCCACCAGCACCTGCGACCTAGAACTTTGCTTCGAGCAGTTGCTGCTGTTCGGTTCAGCCTTGGCCTTTGCTACGCAGGGGTTGAGGTTTCAACGTAGGGGGTGCAGTATTCCACGACTCTCCCCACTCCCGAGCTTCTGGTTTGTTTTTTCGCGACGGGCCTCGCACGAGCTGTGCGGTGTGGTGTCTCCAAGCGACTCTACTGCTGTGCTGGCATTGTACAGTGAGGGTATCCATATAGTGCATGTCGAATAGTGCATAGTGCTGGTATAGTGCTTGGTACGGTTTGACATACCAGTATCGGTAGTACACGCAATAGCGCTGGTATCCGTTATACTGCTGGTATAATTGGCTGGCATATACCGGCATTATAAGGAGATACCAGCATTATGGCTCATTCTGTGAGCGTCCTGGATGGGGAGGTGAATCGGAACTGGCACCTTTTGGACAGCCGCGGAGAGAAGCACCTTCTGACTCTCTTCCATGACTGCGTGACAGGCGCACGGGCCGCGATGCTGGACTACGTGGTGAGTCACGTCGAGGCGGGGCTTCGATTTTGAATAGAGCACCCTAATCGAAAGAAGAAGTCCTCACGTTCGTTGTTAATCAGTACGTGCACGTACCCGAGGTATCAACATGTTTATTGCTACGCAATACGCCTGTCTGTCCGAACACGCCCGATCCTACCGATCGGAGTATCACACACAGCTAAAAGATGAGTATTAACCTGAAATTCGTCAAACTCACGGCTGACGTCCTTGAAAATTAGTTATAAAATAGAGAAATTCGTCAAACTCACGGCTGACGTCCTTGAAAATTAGTTATAAAAGAGAGAGGTCGTACTGATATTTTTACACAAAAAAAAAACTCACGATATACCGGTAGTGTTCGTAGCCGAATGTTCCCAGCTTTGCTTCTGGCTGAAGCCTTGTATTATTCAGGTAGTGCTGCTGTGATCTTTGATGCTAGCTGCGAAGCCATAGCCCATATCACGAGTCATCATCGGAATACCCAGGAGAGTGAAGGATGCTGCGAGTCATGCTTGCAACGTGCACACGTTGACAGCAAGCATGTGTACCAGTAAACGATAGCGAGCGGCGTGATCGATGTTGGGCCGTTTCGAGTTTTAGTGCGTACCAGGTACCAGGTATAAAATACCGGCACACCGGTACGTGCTGGATCAGAGCCTGCGATGAGCGGGCAAGGTGCGTGCTGCCGTGGTGGTATTAATAGAAGCACTACTTGTGCGCACAGCAGACAACAATGGTGGAAGAGCCAGCCAGATGTCAATGAATACGAACAATGTAGACGAACAATCAACCAATTTTGAAAGCTATTAATAGGCCGTGTTTTCGTGAAGCCCTTTACTCCTACGAACCGTGCTCCTGTGAACAGAGTCAGGGTACTGTAGTATTAATAGTGGATTGTGGTGATGGGGCTGATATCGGGCCTGAAGCCTGAAATCTGATTGCTTTGTACTAGGTATTGTGCAAGTACTCGCTGCTGCTGCTGCTGCTGCTGTTGTCGTCGTCATCGTCGTCGAAGCAGATATTGTTTAGGCATTTCATCGGGTCGGTGGCATTTCACGTTGGGAAAAATCACACTCGCACGTATGGAAATTCGCAGACGTTCTCACTTATCTTATCATTGTTTATGACAGAAGGATACCACCCCCCGCCGACGTGAACGTATGTAACACTAGCTGAAGGTTTTTCAGCCGTTTTCCCGCACGAAAAATAACCGCCACATCTTGATAAAGCATGCGATTCCCGGGGAAATACATTAACCATTAACCACGCCTTGCGATGGGTGTATCCTTGGGACCATGCGATATTCCATGTTGCGCCGCAGGAGGTGCCCGGGTCAGCAGGAACAACCAACCTTTTCAACCTCGTAGCCGGCAAGGTGGACATAGCTTTCAGCCTCAAAGACACTCCCGAGGATAGCGGACGCTTGAGCATCTTGCGGTGGGTTTCGGTCCCGGTAGAGGATTAGGGTTAGGGTGGGGGCTAGTGATGTTCGTATCGTTCGCAGTGACCCTCAACCGTAGTGTGTAAGAAGTAGTAAGTTGCCCAGTAGACCTTGCATTTTAATCGGCATTACGATCGACGCCCACTAGCTGTGTTCGAGACGAAGAAGGCTATGTATTAGCCTAAAGATCGGTTGATTGGGTTGGCGTTACGGTTAGCAGTATGCCTTAGCACTTGTTCGACACTATGGTTGGCGCACGGTGTGTACGAGACGAAGAAAACTAGCCCTAACCGTTGGTTGAGGTTGGGGTTAGGGTTAGGGTTGGGGTCAGGTTTAGTTGTTTTCGCATTGTACATAGCAGTGACTCTCGACGATAGTGTTAGATAAAGTTGTAGGGTGCCCTCTTCGGTCGACGGCCTGCACCTGACTGAGTTCGTGGGCACACCGGATGGTGACTACGGGATACCCTCCTCTGTTCCAATCGTTTTATGTGTACAATTGGGTCGGACAGTAGTAGCCCATGAGCTTCTCTTCAGGTTTGGATGCTGAGAGGTCAGGAATCAGTCTTACAAATCCCTACAAGGAAGGTCGGGTAGTTCTGCTCTTGAGATTTGGCTGCGGAGATACACCGAGACGGCTTGTCGGGGGTATATCATTTCGCTCGGGGGTTAACAAGGAACATTCAATGTAGAATGTGTCCTTAACCCCCGACCGGAGAGATCCCCCCCACAAGCCATATCGGTGTATCTCCGCAGCCAAACCTCAAGAGAAGATCTACCCGACCTGCCTTATCGGGATTTGTAAGACTGATCCCTGGTCCTCCCGAGGTGATAGGACCATGGTGATAATGAAGGGATGCCATTTCGGAGATAAGACTTGGTATCCACAGCTGGAGTATAGGTGTGTGTTGTCGTCGCATTGAACCTTTGTTTCTATATACCCAACAAAATCATTAGCATGTCCAGTATCCGTACCAGTGATTTCTTCGTCGTATAGAGATACCGTGGTGCATTTTGGTACATTTCGTGTGTTTATTAATATGTACCTGGTACACCGGTATTGCTACAGTAGTGCGTACCAGGTATGTACCTGGTATATTTTGATTTGAATAGATTCATACCTGATAGTGCTCAACGAAACAAGCTGTGTTGGGAGCTCTGCTACTACGGCAGATTGCTCGTACTGTTAATAGTACTTGTGTCTCACGAAGAATGGCTTGTACTCACGATGGAAGACTTGCTCGTGACTTTGGCGCTCACTAGCTTACTATCGCAGTGGTTTGAGACCGGACATGTACATATGTGCACGTGAGAAACCCTACATGCTCGGTATGCCGTACGACAGGCAAGATAGCACACCCCCTGGGATAATGTTCCAACCCGATGTCCTCCACAGTTAGGCGGGGGCACACGACGCATGCTGCTACTGTAGAGGTGCACCACTTTCCTTCTAATGGTGGTGGCTTGAAGAGCTTTACGAGTACCGTTTCCCTAAAAGTGATTTTGGGAAAACCAAGGCTACCCTATGAACAATCCCATGGTCTTACCGTAGCTATACGACGAAAATTACACCAAAAACGTAATCAATTTCCGACGATTGTATTAATGGGTTAAGGAGCCCCATCGCGCAGAAAACGTTTCGGGCAGAAAAATGCCATTCATACATTAATACTACCTCTATCGTAGAAAGCGTCACAACCAAAAATGATTGACGAGATTTTTCCATGGGTACATCGCTCGGCGTTTTTTCACTGTCCCCTTTGTCGAGAACAAAATGGATTGGAAAGTAGTTCGAGGGGGTGCAAGCTGTCGTGCGTGACATTAGGCGGTATGGCTATGATAACGGGGCCCGCCACGTGCTCCTTTCGGCCGCGAACGCGTCTTCACGTTGCACGCCATATCCGTTGGCTCGACACGCTGTTTGGGTTGGTATTTGACAGGAGGGGACTCACCGGCTTCTCCTATGAGTGCGAGCTGAACGGGAGGCTGGTTCTAGACACGACATCCGTTGTTCAGGTAAACATTATACCTACTACGGTAGAGGTCCCTCTATGGTGCCGGTTGGGTAGTGCCGGTTGCCCGCTATAGTGCCTATGCAATCGTTTGGCGCAGATGGGATTAGTCAGTAGTGACAGTGTGCGGAGTAGTGCCGGTTTGCCGCTATAGTGCAGGTGTTTCCAGCTGGCACATACTGGCACTGCGTAGGGGCCACTACTGTACTGCTGTGTCATACTGCTATTACCATGTATTGCTTTCAGACACATGCTACGGTAAACGTGTGCCCTTTTCTTTCTTAGCTTTAATTGTTGAGGAGCTCTATACCTGCCCTGAAGACGTATATATTTCAATTGAAAGTGCAACCCGATGACCAAACGCATGGCCTGGGTATCCAGCGAAAAATGCAGGAAACCGATTTTTGACCTTCTTAGGGTTAGGGTTAACGAGCCCCGTCGTTCAGATACCAGTGGTATTGTTTTTGCACAAAAGTGCTACCTGTATAAAACCACGCGTCTACACCAAACGCATCCGAGACCATGGTGCTACATGTGTGTCGGATAGCATTTCCGAGGACTCTTCGTCATCTTTTTGCCCCATGCTTCCTTCGCCTTCCCTTTCCTTTTCGGTTCCTATTTGTAGAACACCGACTACGAGTACGAAGTTTCGTTACCCGCGTCCGTGGACACCGGGAACAGGGTGAACGGGGTGACCTGGTACGAGGTGCATACTATGCGAAAGTCGGACGGCAAGGGAACGCTGGTAGGTTGGTGTTTGTGCAGTTGCCCCCCCCCCCCCCCCAGAACATCTCACGGCGCTTCGCGCTTGGTGCACGCGATGTCTGCCAGGTCGATGAAAACCCGACATGCTCTGTCCTTGCATTGTACGGATGTGAGGGTTTATGGTCGTACGAGTTCGGCTGTGTATGAAATGAGTACATTGCTCCCACCCCATCGTGGGCAGACAGAGTGTTGAGAGTGTTGACATTGCGTTCTTGTGATTGCGTTCTTGCGCACCACCAAAAAATGTTGGAGTTGATATGTGAGCGTGACCTTAGCTTTGCCCTCTGTTCCGGCGTGTCACTACTTGCGGCAGTTTTCTGAACATGCATGAAACATCGGGGGCGGGAATCGAGCGTTGTTCGACTCCGGTGTAACGCCGGCGGCGTCCATCCACGAGACGCGACAACGTAGGCATGCATTGCTTTGTCGCCTGGCCCAACCTGAACCAGCCAACGCTGGCACCGCGCTTTCCCCCGTTATTCATGCCGTCTCCGACTGTGCAATTCCCCGACAGGTTCACCGACGTTTTCGAGAGTTCGTTGCCCTTCACAACCAGGTACGCCAAGTGGCAGACGGGTACAGGGAGGGGGGGTGTACTCAGTTTGTGCATGGCCGTAGTCCTATGACCATAGACCCTCGCATCCCTACTATGCCGGGACGGAGCACGTCGAGTTTTCACCAAGCAGGCAGACATTGCTTGCACCAAGCGCGAAGCGCCGTGAGGCGTTCGGCCAGCCGCATGAAGGGTGAATTGCGTCCTTCCAAGAACCGTTCGTAAGACGGACTTCGGCACCTTGTGCCTACTTTCTTGCTTATGGGTAACAGCGCCAATGATTTACATTGTTTTCTGGTGTGGCCTCTCCAGAGACAGCAACGAACGGGTATCACTATGTAACTGCCTCGTGGGTTCCTTACCATATTCTACCTACTTGATGCGATCATTCCCCTTGTGCTTAGTTAGGGCTCTCCACCCCGCACAATATGATCTAATTCGATAGCCATGGGGGGGGGCGGTGTACTCGTTTCATGTATGGCCGTGGTCTTAACACTGTAGAACGTCGCATCCCTACATTGCCGAGACAGAGCACGTCGGCTTTTCACCGACTGAGGGGGGAGGGGGGGGGGGGGGGCAGGCGGTGTGTGTGTGCTCAGTTTGTGCGTGGCCGTAGTCGTATGACCATAGACCCTCGCATCCTTACTATGCCGGGACGGAGCACGTCGGGTTTTCACCAACCAGGCGGGTGAAGGGGGGGGGGGCTTCTTGGATTTTTCGTTGTTTTTTGTGCAGGCGGACAAGCTCTCTTGTGCTCCGGCCGCGTGAAAGTGGTCGCGTGCCGGATGGGCGGCGGTTCGATCACGCGCGGCGATGGAGTTTTCACTCTTGACTGAGGCCTGTCATGTATGCGTGGCTGTTGACACTTGCAAAAATCTAATTACAGATGTTTGTACGTTTTCCCGCTGTTTTCTGATGTGTTTTGAGGCTTGACCGTGGCAGAGGGTTTTCCTTTCGACCCCCTCAACCGCCCTTTCCTCTCGTTCTTCGCCCGCGACATATACGCTTGTTTCATGCTGAAACAAAACGTTTGGGCGGGTCGATTATGCCACCAGGTGGTTCTGTCCCGCTCTTTTCTAACTCGCCCTCCGCCCGCCACCATAACGCCCATTTCATATTGAAACATGATTTTTTGGTGGTCGATCGATTGTGTAAACAGATACAGTACCTGATGGAGGGCCAAGGACCACCACTTGCGGTGGACCCTACCTTGGTCCCCCCCCCCCCGCCGTCCGCCCGTCACAAAAATGCCTGTTTCATATATATTTTTTTTTTTGGGTTGGTCGATTATGCATAATGCGAACAGGTGGAGTCTCTGATGGAGGGCCACGACTTAAGGTCCTCTCTACTTGGGTTCCCCCTCTCACCCTCCGCCCGTCACGAAAAATCCTACGTATTTTAATCACATTTTTTTTTTTATGGGCCTATTCTGCGAATAGGTGGAGTCCCTGATGAAGGGCCACCACTTAAGGTCGTCCTTACCGCGATTTCCCGGCAAGAAGTCGAAGCTGTGGACAAACCATGGCGACCAGTCTTTCGTCGAGGATAGGAGGGTAGCGCTAGAGCAGTACATGAAAACCCTGCTGCAGGTGAGGGGAAAGTCGGGGAGTACATCTTACGCGCTTGTACGTATCCATCCTGTTTTTTTGTTCTGTTTTGTTTACGTTTTTTTGGGGGCAAGGAGTATAAATGTGCCGGCACCGGGTATTCCTGCTACGCCGCCAGTGTTTGCCCTAACAGCCCACGGTTTGCATTGTTTACTGGGCTATGCTGGTTGTGCTCGCAAAATCTCCCAACCATGATACTGCTGTCATACTGTAAAGAAGGAAATGGTGCTAATGTAACTGCTACCGTGAATGGATAGGCGTAGGCCCGTGTCCGTCCAGGTGGAAAATGTTTTTGGGTTCGTACACAGACGGTGCCGCTGCCAGAAACAAGAAGTACGGTACGCTAGTACGTCGCTTTCTGATAGTTTGCTTACTATTTCATCGTGGTCGACGCGCGTAGTTGTCGATGTTTTGTCTAGGAGGTTCGTGGTTGAGAGGACGCTGTAACTCTGCGTTGCGCTGATGCGGCTCTCCTGTTTTGTTATGGAGGCGGGGGGACAGCTGTTCGAAATGGGCTGGCCCAGATTAGATGTCTAGCCTTGCCTCAGGTGCCGCGCAGCTGCAAGTTTTTTTTGCAGCAGTACCCCCGGACTCAACGGTGCCTACAAACCCCTGCAAAAGCCCGCTGTATGATAGCATGGTATAATTTGAAATGCCATCTTTCGCCGCTTTTATTGTCTTCCCCCCCCCCCCCCCCCCTTAGATGGTGCTCTGTCTCGAAATAAATGCGTGGTCAATGGTCAATGACTAAGGTAAGCAACAAACAAGGGTAAGCAACAAACAAGTACCCCCCCCCGCGCGCGCCCCCTGGTACCATACAACTCCCGTTGTGGCTCTTTGCCATTCCTTGGCGTAGCTCCCGCACGTGAGTACTCTTGACTCTACGCGGGCCTTCCTCGGGATGGTCGGAAACCTCCGAGAATTTTCTGTGCCGTGGAACGGGAAGGATCTCGGCGCGACCCTCAAGCGCGCTTCGGAGGTCGCAGGTGGCAACTTAGGGAACGGAGGTGCAGCCGCCGGGGATGTCGGGGCTCCGCCGGTGATTACGTCGGTACTGGTGAGACAGACCACGCGGTCGTCATTCCGCGTTGTTCTCTGCGCTTCCCTTTGCTGCCGGATGCTTGTTGCTGTTAACTCTAGTACTTATGCCAAACCCGTTCTATCCCGCATTAACGCCAAGTACATACACGACACACCTCGGACAGATCACGGTCTAGATAATCTTTATCCTATAGATAGTCTGCAGTAGATCATTTATTTGCCGTGATGAGATGCTGTGCGGGAACTGTATATGTAGAGTACAGATCCAACCCGGGAAACACGCCCTTGAGCATGCAGATCGTACGGCTCCCACCGGACAACATGAGCTAGGCTGTACAGATCTTCCCAGAAAGATCTAGATCATACTAGGAGAACGCCTCTGTCGCTGAGGATATCATACGCCGCTTTCCCCCAAAATAGATTGTGCCTCGAGCAAATTGCGGTATATAAGCAGAGAACATTCGCTGCCGACGTACCGCGCAGCCTGCAAAGCTCAGTATCGATCACTCAATTTGACGAATTCACAGTTGGCGTATTTACACACTTTTATTATACAAATAGTGTGCCTCTCCATGCGTTGGAAGGTTTGCAAGGTGCGGCATGTTTTGTTGCGACCTCCCCTGACAGTACACCCTGCCCCCCCCCCCCCCCCCCCCCCCACTACAACTGCAAGGGTTGCACAGTGTGACATGCTTTTTTCCGATCTCTCCTGACAGTGCGCCCTCCCCCCCCTTCCTCCACTACACCTACCCTACCCCTCGTCAACCATAACAAAATGTCACGCGCACGAAAGGGCAAAGGCAGATCGCCTAATGGAGTGTGCCCGGGGGATCGCCTCTTCAAAGTCAACGGAGAATCGACGGAGCACATGTCGCTCGAAGCAGCCTGGAGTTCTGTGAAACGCGCGGCGCGGCCAGTGATGTTGCACTTCTTGGGCCCGGTAAGAAAATAGATGGTGGCTACAACAACGTTTACGATGGAAAGCGCGCCGGAATCCCGCTGCCATTACGAAATTCGAATCAAATCGACGCGCGCATACATCTGAAAAGTGGAAATGCTGAACCCTATGCACGATAATAATGAAGGCACGTACGGTGACCACGTGATCAAGGCTTGTCCAGCAAGTCGCTGAGGGTTGTAACCCTCTTACGAGATGAGCGGGAAATAAAAAGTTGCGGTTTAAAACAAATTACATCAAAATTAAAAGCTCGCACACAGGACGCAAGATTGCGGTTGGGGTGGTTCCATTTTTTTTGCAGAGGCTCCTGAGTTGAGGGTCTCTACCCTTCCCAAGACTTTTTTTTTCTCCTACAAAACGAAAATGCAACCCGACGAGCACAGCTCCATGGCCTCTACTGCTGTAGGCATGCATCGAACAATGATGTCAAGCACAAACGGTGTTGAAGCGGCGACGCATGCTACGCTAGAGAGGACCCGACCCGTGAGACCTGAACGCCTCCTGACCCGACGAGAGCTGACCCATGACGTTTCGATCACCTCCTGACCCGACCCGACTCAATCTGCGACTTTTTTTTTGTAAACCTCCTGACGCGACCCGCGGGCTGGATAACTTCCCGTGAGAAGCTTTGATTATTTTTCTGGGGCTCCTTCCTCGCTTGAGGATCCTTTATATGTACCCCAAAAATATACCATGGTATTATTTAGGAGAAAAAAATGAGCTGCTATGATACAGGATGAACAATCCCACGGCTTACATTAGGTATACGACGAATATCATTCGAAAAAAGGAACGGAATAAAAAATCCGACGATTTTGGGTTAAGGAGCCTTGTCATTCCATTCACAAACCGTTTCAGACAGAAACTGCTATCCTTTATCGTTGCACGTGCCCGATTTTGCGTAGTTTGTCACTTGATGATCCCCGTTAGTCTGGAGTGTTTCGGGCAAAAACAGGTAGCCTTATTACCGAAGCTAATGTCTAGCTGCTGAGAAGACGGAGGTGCCGAGTTATTTTAGATTTAAGGGCTTGGGGCCTCGACTGATTCAGTAGGCGTGTTCGTTCCGAGGATATGGTACCCACCATTCAGCTTGCAACAGTGAGTTTCGACGGAACCCTCAATCTCGCAGCTGGGGTTTCCTCGATATCGCACCTGAGGTGTCTTATGATTATTCTTCACGTTCTGTGTCCCCTGACACGTCTGCTTCCCCCGCGCATCCGCCAACCGTGTTCAATCGCACAGATCCTACGCATGGACTCTACCTTGGCACCGCTCCCCAACGCCTTCCTCCGCCGCCGTGCCCCGGACAACCAGACGGCCGATATCGGCGGCGCACACCCCCCTCCGGGCGTAGTTGGAGGCCTCTCACACCCGAATGGCGGTACCGGCCCAAGCGCCGGGGGCAACAGTGCGTGGGGCCTGAGAGGCATGACGCAGGGGTTTTTGCCGACGTGGGGGCGTGACCAAGGCAAGGCCGGGAATGTACCCGTTGCCGCCCCAACCGGTACTGGTCCCGCCGACGCCGATCGCGTGCGGCAAGGTCGCGCGGTCGGACCTTTTGGGAACGGTGCGGGCGCGGCTCCCGGGACTTTGAAGGCGCCCACCTCCAATAGCCTTTTCGGTGATGGGGGGGGCGCCGGGCTTGGGGGAGGCGGGGTCGGAGGTTCGGGCTCGGCGGACAGTTGGCGAACATCGTCAGGGGCTACCACCGGAGGTACCGCTCGGCAAGGTCCAGCGCGCCCGTTAGGTGGCGGAAATGGGGTTGTAGGTTCTAAGGGCAAGGATGGTTGGATGCCGGTTATGTCGGCTGTGCCCGGCGGGTCGGCTAGCAGCGTGGCGCCGGGCAAGTCCTGGGGCCCGTCGGCTCGGCGGGAGGGTGCGGGGGACCCTTCTAGACATACGCCGATTGAGGGCCGGGGGGGTCGTCCCTCTTACCAGCAGTGGCCAGCAGGAAGTATTGCCAGCACGGGGTATCCTGCAGAAAATGCAGGGTCCAGTGCGATAGTGTGGCCGCCAGAGCAACCTGAGGTGACACCGGTAAAGCCGTCGGGGATCGGTGCAAAGCCATCGGGGATCGGTGCAAAACCATCGGGGATCGGTGCAAACCCATCGGGAATGGATGGGACTGAATCATGGCGGGGCAGAATCTCCAGTGAACGGGGCGCGTTTGGAAGAGGCGAGGAGAAAAGGGATGCCGTAGCGCCGGACGGGTTTTCTGCTGGGGCCGACGAAGGCCGAAGACCCAATAGCGTTTTCGCTTCCGCGCCGGTAGGGTTGGATGGAGCTTCGGCGGGCAGGGGGGGCGCTATTGATTTTTCTTACGGTGATGCTATCACCCTAGAAACGAGCGAGGACGACGGAGAGGAAGAGAATCCTTTCGCGTAGCCGCGGCGGGCAATGGTGATCTTGGTGTTGAGAGCTGGAGGGAGGGTTTGCTGCAGGAACGGCGGCGTGTTTGTTGTCCGGAGGATGCCTTTTTGTCGGTTTTCTTCTGTTGAAAGTGTACTACTAGTAGCAATGTGTTCAGAGAAAGGGATGGGGAGAACCCTTTCGCATGTAGCCGCGTTTGATAGTTGTGATGGTATTGAGACTTGTTATAGGGGGTCTGTCACAGGAACGGCGGCGTTTTGTCCGGGGGGTGTTGTTTTTGTTGATCCTCCTATTGATTGGCGTACCAACGGTAGTGTTCAGATGTGTGGTAATGTTCATTGAAAGGAACGTACGTATACTACCATCCTTCTACGATTATGTCTGTCTTCGGTGTATCCCTTGTTTCACTGTTGGCACTTAAATTATTCTTCCCGATACATCGTCGTAGGACGTCTGAGGTCCGCCGGCAACTGTTGGCAGTTAACCGCCGATGGTCAGCAGAGATGGCATTCCTTCTTCTCGTGATTCAATGCATGCGTTTCTGTTGTTTTTTCCTCGACGCTCTTCTTCCCGCACAATGTTGCCGAACATTATTGCGCTACGAGTACTGCTGTCTTCTATAGTACTACTGCAAAAATGAAGCAACCCTAATCCCAATTACGCTAGTCTGCCCCCCAAGGTGGCTTCAGTAATGAAATATTCCCCAACGACGCACTTGCTTCGATAGGGGCATAGACCTAGACTAGCAGTATAAAGATACCCAGCAGCACTTTTTGGCACAACATATTTGTCTGAATTTCGGGACTCCTTCACCCAATATCGTAGAAATATGTAGTGGTATTGTTTCTGTTGTGCAATACTACAACAGAGGTTCATGTTATTTCTTTTCGATTTGCACAATTTATTAAATTATTGAAATTGTTGTGTGTGTTACTCAACTTTTGTGTTTGGGTGAAGTATAGAGTTGCTCAAATGAGCCCAACAAAAAATCCAGGGCTTTTCACTGGTTGGTCAGATAGATCCCTTCTTCTTGCGGGTCAGATCGGGCCAGAGAGGGTGACCCGGCCCGACCCATGATATTCGAACACGACCCTCGACTCGACCCGTGAGATTTCAAACACCTCCTGACCCGACCGGACTGGTCCCGTGGGTTGTTGAAATATCTCCTGGCTCGACCCGCGGGCCGGAAAATGATCCGTGAAAAGCCTTGAAAAAATGGTGCACCCCCTCCGTACGTGGCAGGCGTCCAACCGCCGTCTTCAGCTTCTCGGATGCCCTGTGCGCCAAAAAGTGGGCGCATTGTTTTTTTTTTGTAAGGACCAATATGCCCAAAGTACAAGTGAAGTGGGGAGTACAAAAAGTGGAGTGCAAATGCACACTTCGCTCCCAACTCTCAGATCAGCCAGGGAAAGGGGCTACACGGCATGTGCTCGGCACGGGCTGCTCGTTGTTCGCTGTGTGCTGGTAGCTGGTAGCAGCTGAGTTACGGGTGAAAAGAGGGAGGTGAAATGGTCCAAGCACCAACGCCCGAATTGGTTAGGCAGGGTGGACCTTAAAGGACCAAGTCCCGGTGAAAGGCCTGCTTTCTCATGGCCGGGGGTTTTGTTAGTGGGTGAGCTTGCGTAAGTCCCACACTACCCGGAAGGATGACGTTCCCTTTACTTAGTTGTAGTAGCTATCTCCACCGCACCTGATCCTCAGGCATCAGGTCGGGTCGACACACTCACGCATCCGTATACAACGGCAGCGTGCGCTACCGGGGTGGCCGCCGGCAGGGAAACCTCGCGCTGTCGCTACCGCGGGAACCGAAGGACACGCTTGCTAGCGCTGGATTGCGAATGGAATTGAGTTAAATTGACACGCATGTATGCAATTACAGCAGTACGTGGAAGTGCGGTGAGGCTTGAGTGAGGTGAGCTTATTTTTCCCCATCCCTGATCCGCCAAATTGCAAAGGATGAAATAATTAAAAAAAATGCGGCGTGATCAGAGAAACAGCCAGATCCCTCAGATTGGCTCATTTTGGGTTTTTGGCTATGTGATTGGCCAAACCTACTGACTAAACCATGGAGGTTGTAGACACAACCACATAACTCACACAACAGGCGCAGCAGTTAGCTAAGCTGCCGCCAGGCTGGCTGTACCATAGCTGAGGTGTGCCCCGCTCCCTGGTCACGTCGAGGTTGTGATGGGATGGGGACGCCGGAAGCCCAAGGCCTTCGTCGTGTGCACGCTTACTTTCTGCGGCTGGTTGAAGGCACCATCTTCGTTGGCGAATACAAACCTGGTGCGGCGGGACATGTCATGTTGTCGGGTTAGACTACACCTTTGCACAAGCCCCAAGTTTGCGCTCTTATTAACTGCCAAGCAGTTGCTATCATGCGTCTGCGAGCAGAGTGGGAGCGCAGCAGTACGAGTAAGGTCATGCTGCGCCTGGATCGTACGGCTCCGTGCTCTGTAAATTAGTTTAGACACCAAATGTATCAACCCCCCTAAACCAATGATGCTGTATTAGAGTACCTGGTAAGACCTACCTGGTATTATGGAAAATATTTGAGCGATTACAAGGGCTCCGCATGGGCGCCGGCGACGCCGGCGCCCATGCTTCGGGTAGGGCAGGGCGTCACTCGGACGAGGAAAAGGGGAAAAAGTTGTAGCGGTTCGATTCGACATTATTGGAAGTTTAAAGTAATGCCGAGAGTTTAATACGAATTTGAGGTTCTAAAGATCATAATTTGACATTCCATGGCGCCCATTCTTTGGGTGAGAAAGGGTAGCACTCCACGAAATAAGTTGTAGTAATAAAGAAATTGAAGCTTAAAGTAATGCCAAGAGTTTAATACGAACATGAGGTTCTAAAGGTTTACTTTGATGGAATGAAAACATATAAACGAAGGAAGCAAGCATAGGCGAAACACTGTTATTAAAACCGTCGCCAAGTAAAAGTAGGCCGGATAGGCCGTAGGGAGAATTTGAGAACCTGCTTGGCTTCGAGGCTTCGAGGCGAAAGGAAAGAGATGTCATCAATAAAAATGATATCGGACGGAATGAATGGTTGAAAATGTTTAATTTACGGAAGAGAAAAAGGAAGGCGCCGTTGATCGTGCCTTCGAAAACCCCTCGGTATTTACTCCCACAGTAGACGAAGAACTTACTATGTTTGTTTACAAAATACACGAAGAACTCACTCACAGAAAAGAACTAAAAAAGACGACACTGCATGCCCTCAATTATCTACTTCAATGTACGCGGCACTCACACTGGTGAAGATATGCAAAACTTAACAACGAATTATGCAGCGTTAGAGAGGGGCGCTAAAGGGGACATAGAATGCCCTCGATCCAATAAATAATAAAGGGGATATAGAAATGCCCTCGATCCAATTGGTACTTTCAACGCAGAGAACTTACACCAGAGAAATGGCAAGCTAAACGGAAAAAGGGGGATAATCAAGCCTCACACAAGATAAACAAAATAATCCTAGACCGGTATGAAATCGTACCACTACCACTAACAGCCCCCGACTCTGTGGAAGGTAGGCCTCAAAACAACTTAATCCGTATGACAGATCAGTATTTGATTGTACCATAGTCACAAAACAGCTTTCCGACTCGGCGTGAGATACACGATGGGTCCTCCGGGCTTACTTGCACAATGTACAAAGAACTCACTTAGAGAGGAGCCCTAAAGGGGATATAAAAAAATAATCCTAGAACGGTATGAAATCGTACCACTATCACTAACGGCCGCCGACTCTGTGAAAGGTAGGCCCCAAAACAACTTAATCCGTATGACAGATCAGGTTTGAGCCGGTTGTAGACCAAGCACGCTCAAAATGATGAACACTCCAACAGCACCGAACGCAATAATTAAAGGAGAGGGTTATGACCTTCGGGAACCGAAAGCGGCGTAACCCGTGGTTTGTTTGGACGCGAAAGAATTTAGGGTTGTTGTTCCATGCTCTGGTAACGGTCCACCACACGGTAGTTGGTGGCCATCACTCTTCGGTTGACTCGCGCAGCTAGGTAAGCCCGCACGTCGGAGGGCAAGGGACGGTACCGTGTAGGCTGTGCGACCAGAGAAGAGGCAAGTGTTAGTAGCCGGCCAGCGACCCAGCATTAGGTCGGCTCTCGTGATATTCTCAAATATGTAAGAAATGCAGAATGTCTACCTGGTACTCCGTCGAGTCAGGCGTTGGACAGTATTTCACCGGTAATAAAAAGTGAGAAGATAGACGCATAATACTTACCCAGTCTCCGTCGAGACGGGCAGACGGGTGTTGACTTATGACGACGCTATTGTTTGTACCCCCCCCTTCATGCTCGAATTGAGAAACCAAAGACAGGATACCTATACCTCGTCTCCGTCGAGGCAGGCATTTGGTTATTGCTGTACGCGACCTTAGACTGCATGGGTTTCGGTTGGGACCTGGCTAGTGGTTAACGGAGGGAGAGACGGGATTTAGAGTAGAGACCACCAGTGGAATACCGTCAAGGTTGGTTGCGGTAGATTGGTCTCTCGGGGTGCTCTCCCTCCCAAGTCACAGACACAATAATAACCAAGCAATTCGAAAGATATCAAACAAAAAGCCGAATTATTAGAGCGATCTTCTACTACTAATATAACACGCGTTCTTCTGGACGTATCATGACACATGTATGTGTCGTTTTGCAGCCACACCTTCAGCCACATGGCCAGCACGCACACAGCACATGACAGCTCAAGAGCACACACGCAACCAACCGCTGCACGTATGAAGCCTACAGCGCGGCACCATGAATAACAAATGACCGCGACGGCTGGATTAGCCCTTTGACAGACCGGCGCCCCTGCTCTCGAGCCCGGGCAAGATGTGTGTCTGTCTTGGCCTATTGGGTCGAACCTTACTAACTCTAAGATCGCAATTATTTGCGCGGTCGCAATTCGGCTGGTCAGTTGCGTCATGTACGTTGTCTAGGGATTTTTTATTTGTTTGTTGTGAAGGGTGTCCGTCTGATTTTGCTTTGTAATAAAGTTGTATTCCCGCTTTCGTTGCTGGCCGTAGGAAACCTTTCGCAGATGTCGTAGTATGCACATTCGTGCACGAAAAGCACGCCATCGCTCACGCGTTATTTGTTTACCTGGTACGTCTTTTTGTAGGTTGTCCGTCGTTGTTGTACTAATATCTTATTACACTGTATGTAGCAGATGTAATTTTTTCATGTGCGTATTCACCCGACAAAGTTATAGTCTACACATTCTTCATACAGTAACTCCTCCTGCAGCATGTTTTTGCGTAACGTCGCGTAAAGGAACGGTTTGAGCCTATCTGTATCTGCAGACCAAGCACGCTCAAAATGATGAACACTCCAACAGCACCAAACGCGATAAAGACGAATTATTAGAGCGATCTACTACTGGTATAACACGCGTTCTTCTGGACGTTTCATGTATGTGTCGTCTTGCAGCCACACACATGCAGCCACATGGCCAGCGCGCACACAGCACGTGACAGCCCAACAGCACACACGCAACCAACCGCTGCACGTATGAAGCCTACAGCGCGGCACCACCAATAAAGAGCGACCGCGATGGCTGGACTAGCCCTTTGACAGACCGGCGCCCCTGCTCTCGAGCCCGGGCAAGATGTGTGTCTGTCTGTTGCTTGGTTTCAGTTGATGAGGGCACTCAGACTGTGGCAGATGCATTTTTTTCACGTGCGTATTCACCCGACGAAGTTGTACACATTCCTCATGCAGTAACTCCTCCTGCTGAATGTTTTTGCGTAAGGTCGCGCAAAGGAACGGTTTTGAGCCTATCTGTATCTGCAGACCAAGCACGCTCAAAATGATGAACACCCCAACAGCACCAAACGCAATAATATAAAAAACCGAGTTATTAGAGCGATCTACTACTACTACTGGTATAGTCTAGACTAATTAACACGCGTTCTTCTGGACGCATCATGTGTCGTCTTGCAGCCACACCTTCAGCCACATGGCCAGCACGCGGCCAGCACATGACAGCTCAACAGCACAAACGCAACCAACCGCTGCACGTATGAAGCCTACAGCGCGTCACCATGAATAGCGAATCACCGCGACGGCTGGATTAGCCCTTTGACAGACCGGCGCCCCTGCTCTCGAGCCCGGGCAAGATGTGTGTCTGTTGCTTGGTTTCAGTTGACGAGGGCACTCCACAGCAGTAGCTAGCTGGAGCACAGCAGTCAGTTATTCCTTTGTTATGTCAACCCCCTTGCTTGCGTTCGTTCAAGCTACCCCAACAGCAGTAACCACGTAAAACAAAACTCAAATCATGACCCATGGCGGCTTCCGTGCGTTTATACTGTGGCGGGCAGTTGTTGCAGGCAACGTTTTCTAGCCCATGCCGTGCATGCCTCGTCTCACACCCCTGGCAGCTGGTGCCCTACGCTGCTCTGGGTCTCGGACGGGACGGGGCTAATTACCTTGCTTCGTCTCGTCTCGAGTGCCTGGTGCACAATCTGTGACCAAACAATAATTAGTTGCCACCGCAAACTTCCAAACATTATCAAGTACCTATATTTTTGAAACATTATCAAGAAAGTACCGTTTGTAAACGATGCCAATTTTGTAAATCATCCAGGCGCGTGCAATTAAACACCTGGTGCACAGGGTTAAACAATAGTAAGTTGCACATGCCACCGCAAAATTCCAAGCATTATCACGTACCGTTTGGAAAAGATGCCAATTTTGTAAACCATCTAGGCGTTGCAGACATCAAGATGCAACCAAATTCCCGAAATTCCTCCTCGACATGCGGTATTTTTGCAACTTCTCGCTTGTCTCGCTTGGCATCTGTCCGCGTTCACGTCGATGTGCGGAACGGACACGGAAGGGCGAGGGGCGTTGGAGCCGCCCCCCGAAGGCGGCGATCGAACGAAGCTATATTCGACCGAGAATTCCAGTTCCGCGAATCGCATACTTCGGCCGAGACAAAAAACTCCTGACCAAATACTTGACACCAAAGAAGGATTTTATATATATTTATTTCTGGCGATTATTTTTGTAGTTTTGAGGCTCCAGAAATAACTGCATCAGAAATAAGGGGCGTCCATTATGGCTTCTGATTTTTGGAAAGTGGTTTTACTTTGAATTGGTAGGTCTTGTTTTGCCGTTTGCCTTTATTTTTGAAATCTGGCACGTACACTGTCGCCGGCGACGTTAGGTCACCACCGCCTCTGCTGCTGTCTCTTCTGCTGCGCTGCTGCTGTGGTGCTGGTGTGATGTGCCTGTGGTGGTTTCGATGGTGGTGGTGGTGCTGCTGTCGCGTTTGTGTGAGGGTAAAGCTCTGTCTCGCACACAACAAGCACAGTATGCTGTCGTAGGTGTGTTTGTGATTATTTCGTTGTGGGTGATGGGTGACGTGTACAGCAGTCGGCGACGTTAGGCCACCACCGCCTCTGCTGCTGTCTTTTCTGCTCTGCTGCTGTTGTGGTGCTCGTGTGGTGTGCCTGTGGTGGTTTCGATGGTAGTGGTGCTGCTGCTGTCGCGTTTGTGTGAGGACGAAGCTCTGTCTCGCACACAACAAGCGCAGCATGCTGCCGTAGGTGTGTTTGTGATTCTTTGTTGTGGGTGATGCGTGACGTGTACAGCAGACAAGTATCATATCAGGTACAGTATAAGCAGTGGTGACATGTGATACTTGGTACGAGGTAGTATCCAAAAGTCAAATAATCCCAGTTCTGAGAGGTTGGAAGAGCTGTTATTTCTGGGCTCAGAAATCACCAGATGCGCTGATTTCTGGCCTCGATTATTTCTGAACCCAGAAATAACGATGATTTCTGGTCCCACAGTGGATGAATTTTATTTTTGGCGTCGGAGATCCCGGTTAAAGAGAGAAATAATCGATGAAAATATTCACCATAATAGTAGGTCTAATCATTTTCCCTTCGTTTTTCATCATAAAAATAAGTTATTCAAAATCTCAACTTTGTTTAAAAATCGAATTGCCTCATTACCTTTGCGAGGAAGCTACAAAAGCAGTACACTACAATGTGTGGTGAGCTAAAGCTTTATTTTCCCCATCCGCCGGAGGATCAAAAAAACAAACAAACAAACAAACTACAATGTACGTCAGGTATTGAAGACGTCTGACGCGGTTGACGCCTCACGCAGCTTGCGAAGCTGACTATCACCTAACCATTCGGTCGAACTCACAGCCGGCGTTTCTGTGGTACTGTACTTGGTAATTAGTGGTAATGAGGCGCGGCCTCAATACATGCAATAGTCATATCTGCGGTGCATCATATACTTGTATGGAGTTCCTCTTGTAATGTATTGGCATTGAGCGCGTCCCAGAACCAATTGCTCCTGCGGTAGATTGGCTCCGGATTCGTTCTGTTGAAGCTGCTCTCATAAACATTTACGCGGCGCGGCCACCCGCCTGGATTGGACAGGTGTTAAGGAAATAGTAGGGTATTAGTCCGTTTGACCACTTGCAAAAGGTTAACCAATAGCTTACCCAAACTAAGCCTTATGACACTCTTCCCCCCTGAAACGGCGAGGTAGCAGGTCGGCCGGATATACGGGCGGACCTGCCAATATCCAAGCGGTTTCATTTCCTGGGAATACCGGGGAGAGTATTTTTCAGGGGGGGAGAGTGTTCTAAGGCTTAGTTTGGGTAAGCTATTGGTTAACCTTTTGCAAGTGGTCAAACGGACTTATACCCCACTAATACCTTGACAAATGGCGTCGTCGACAGGCCATTGGTTTTTTGGGTCGTGGGTTCAAATCCCACCATCCACAATAATAACCTTTTTCAGACTTTCCCCATGTCGGACTTGAAAAATCTTCCCCCCGGTATTCCCAGGAAATGAAACCGCTTGGATATTGATAGGTTCGCCCGTATATCCGGCCGATCTGGTATCCCGCCGTTTCAGGGGGGGGGGCGTGTTATGAGGCTTAGTTTGGGTAAGCTATTGGCTAACCCTTTGTATGTGGTCAAACGGACTAATACCCCACTAATACCTTAACACAGGTCGCCGAGGGCGTTGTACCTCGCTTCGAATTGAGGGTGTACCCGTAGGTTCGACTTGTAGCGTCACACACCTGAACGCGTTTTTGAGACGTGGCACGCCAAGAAATAAATTTGAAACCCCAAGATACAAACATGCCAAGAGACCGAAACAAAAATAATACCAAGGTATTTGCGCTTGGTCGGAAATGCATGGGACCCTGAGGTCCTCCTTGTTGCGCTTCGTTGTAGTTGAAGCATCACTGCATCTGGTATTCCGAACGAAAAGGGTATGATGACAAAGAGATTATGTTGTTGCTGTTCTCGACGCGCTTGTGGGCTTGTGGGTATTGTGGGCTTATTATCGAAGAGCTTGTGGGCTTGTCGGTATATCGTGCGGCGGTTACTCGGGCATTACATGTGCGGCGGAACTACTGTTTTTTTATTGGTAAAATTGAATTTTTATTATGTTGAAAAAATGGCCGTTTCATCACGTACGAGCTGTCGATTGTAGGACAGATGACGCGGTTCAGCAGTGTTTCTTAGTTCTGGTACGTTGGTACGATGTTTTGAAAACTCGAAAACAATGATAGGAACCCAGTTGTGGTGGCGGTGAAAACACACGTTGCCGCACCTGCCTCGACGAACTCTCAAGGACTTGCAGCGAAACCAGTTCGAGGAGAGTTGTCAGTTGTTTTTGTGCGGGCACGGGACCCGTTGGGACTGGCCTTGGTGCCGCGTACGTTGATTGCGGTGGACAAACGTGGCGGAAAAAAATGTTGACTTACTCAAACATACACACAAACACACCCACAAACATAGAAAGTCGTTCAAGGTACCCTACCCTCGTATGCGATCCGAGATGAAGAGGCTTTTTCCCTTGGAAAATAAAGAAAAAAAAGACTAAGTGCTGCGCGCTTCGCGCGCCTCATTACAATGGTACAAGTACCTGGTTTGTACGATGTGAACTGAAGGCAGCGCATCCTTGTTACGTCAAAGACCGCCGACGAAAAATCTTCCAGTTTGAGAAAAAAATGAAAAACGTTATCGGTGAGTACGACCGATTGAATGGTTGAAACTCAACTTTGCAAGCTGCGTTGTACGTCTATATTTATATCCATAGCTGTGTATCTATCTGGCAGACGGCAGCACAAAGAGTGACACAACTCAGCAGAGGACAAAAATCAAAATTCCAACCCGGCGGATACAGGCAAAGAGCAACATATCGCTGCTACGGATGTACGAGTATGCAGATACCATGACTGCCAAAACCGGTACGATAATGTATGTCCTAATAACCCTTTTACTACTCAAAAGAAAACCCAAATCCAAAATCCATCTAATCACTCTAATTGTAGGTTTTCCGCAAAAACGTGGCTACAGTTCTGAAGTCAAGTAGAAATAGTTACGGTGGGTACCCCGATTTAAGAGCACCCAGGATAAGAGCATTCGGGACTTGAGAGTGGTCACGTCGGCGTGTGTCGCCTACTAAAAGCTACCAGGTATGTATTTCCCACTACATATAAGATCGATGTGTAGTTAAGAGCGCTTGTTTGGGCATGCCACGGGGCGCTCTTATATCGGGACATCCACTGTACATTGCCTTTGTACTCCTGCTTACCGCCGTCTAGCACCCGTTGGTGGCACATGTTGAAAGGACTAATACCACAAATTGTTTTGTGCCGCCGCATCTGAAAGGACGCTTCCTTTGCACGAGCCAAGCCACACTTCCCCATGGGCAGGGTCTTATTCAGTTGTTCATACCATGGGAGGCCCAATATCAATATTCAAAATGAGGTCCGTGTTTCTCTGCGCACGTGCAACGTCTTGCAAAACCTTGAAAACTACTCGTACACGCTAGCGATCCAATCTACCAGCTGCTACACTTCTCAGCTTTTCCCTGACTTCTCTTCTGTACCAGGTATCCCATACATTAGTATAATAATGTGGAGAAGGTCATGATATATCGCAACCTGCCCTCTTCCCACCCGGCTCTCTCCAGGCACCGTTGGACGCTGCTCCCGGTAATGGTTCAAACTTTTCACGTCTACGCGGTGGGTGGAAAAGTCCTCCTCTCACCGGCAGCGTGGGGTCTATCAAGCCCGCTAAAGTTGCGGCGGGCAAGACCGGGCGGCGATGTTATCGGAACCGGGAGCGGCAATTTCAGGAACGGTGGCAACAGCGGGGCACGATCGTCGGCCACGCGCAAACATCGCGAGGTACCTGTACATCGGAAGGCCGTCGCAGCGGGTCAATCAGATCGCTTAAGAATTTGGAGATTCGGGGCCACCAACTGGACCCGTGGGCCGGCGGAGACCATTTTTTTTCCAGGAAGCTCAGCCCCCAACGCAACAACGGGGTGTCGCCGAGTGCTGGCAAGGGTTCATCGTCGCAAGACGCCTACCCAGCGACCGAAGAAGAGGAGGAGTACAGGAGCATGGAAGGCTTGCCTGCGGGAGGGGGTAGAAAAACTGGCAGCGACGACGACGGGGGCGGCGATATGAATCGCAGCACGATAACCTTCACGGCTCTGGCAAGCGCGAGCATTCTCGTGAGTTACGCTGACCGAGGAAACCTTGCGTCGACCATCGTTCCGATGGGAGAGCAGTTCGGTTGGTCTCCGGGCTTTGAGGGGCTTGTTCTGTCGGCTTTTTTCGTAGGGTACGCCTCGACACAGGTGAGCTGTAGTGAAGCAGTGCACCGCACCGCACGACCCGAGCGAGGCTTGCGACAGGAATCCCTGCTATAGTGGATGCCCGGAATTCAAGCGTTCTTGACGTGCATCCGTTTTTGTTTTGTGGATTTCATTAGGCGGTTAGCAGCTCCACAAAAAATGAAAAAAACGTTTTTTTTCACCGTGTTTTTTTCACCTCGCCTCCGGGCTTCCTCACGCCTTTTTTTTCTGGACCTCGGGATAGACAGTAGATAATTAACGGCCGCATTATCTCTTTCCTTCATTCGCTCCCTCTTGTTTTGCGCGATACCCTCGAAAAACAAGATCTTACATCGTTTTCTCCTACTGCACGTGGTATTCGCCAAAATATCGCATCAGATGTTTGGAGGGTGGCTGGCTGATCGGTATGGGGGGCGACAAACGCTCATCCTAGGGCTAGCGGTCTGGAGTATTTTTACTCTCGTCACCCCTCTTGCAGCGGCCCGAGATACGGCTACCCTCCTCGCGACAAGGTAGAGTACCTTGAGAAGGAGTACACGCTCTGTCGTTTGTTGTTGTCACTGAGTCGCTGACCCTAGGCATTAACCTTTCTGGGACCCACGCGTGCCTGGGACCCACGCTTAGCGACAACCCCCCCCGACGATTGCGATCTTATCAAACTTTCACGGTAGGAGGAGCGTCAGCAGTACGAGTATCATCACGCTGCACGCGCATCGCATAGCTCTTTAGCTTGTAGTTCGGACACGCCCCCTACTCACAACGGCCCGGGCTGCTTCGTGTGGAGTATGCTGTATTCGTCACATTTTTTTTTTTTTTCCCTCTGAGGTCCCGTAAGGGGTTAAGGCCTGTACGGTTTTCACTGGCCATGTGTACTTCCGAGCGGTTAGTGAGATGTTCTTCTTTGAGGGACCTGTTCCTGATGGCCATGGCCGAAACATCTCTGTCGATACCATTTGCGCGCTACTTACGCTGGCGCGAGTCAGTTTCCACGGTGCCTGCAGCACCTATTTTTGACACCGTCGTCCCACTTGACCGCCACCGTTTTTCCCAGGGTCGGTTTGGGTCTCGGGGAGGGCTTTGCGTTCCCGTCCATTCACGCTATGATCGCCGAGACTGTGCCCAAGGGGCAACGCTCGACCGTGGTGCGTCGTGCGTCAGAGCGGGCAGGCGTTGAGGTGGCAGGGAGGGGCGGGGGAGGGCGTACTCATTAGTTGCTTGCCTCAGTCGCTGAAACATTGACCACACATCCCGTTCGAGACTGAGCAACGTTTCTACTCCTAATAGAGATACCTCCAACGTTTAAGCGTTTTTTTTCATAATTTCCACTAAAAAAATATTTGCATGGAGGGGGAGATTGAACACGATTTTTAGTTGACCATGAGCACAGCAGAGGTCGCTTATATCTACTCCAATGAGCTTGCCGATGAATGCTGTGTGTGGTTTTGTTTCCGTTCAGGCTGATTTTAATCATTCATTATCTGGTGGAGACTTTGTGGCAGTTCTCGGCGTTCCACTTTTTTTCCACTTTCAGCGTTTTTTTTTTGTTGTCAATGCCACCCCCCCTGTTTGTAGGTGGGCTGTGTAACTGCCGCCAGCTACGCCGGAGCGCTGGTGGCGTTTTCTGTGTCCCCTGCTATCATGCACTCAACAGGAGGCTGGGAGGAGGTGTTTTACGCTTTCGGCGGGACCTCTTTGCTTCTGCTGCCGGCGTGGTTCTTTCTGCCACTGGGCAAAGCCGAAGGTGATATAAGATGGCGGTAAGGGATGCCTTGTAACACACGCGGTTCCATCGTCATCGAATCCAGGGTAGTGCATGCGCATTGACATACCTACTTCCAGCAAGCAGTACGTGTTTTTCAACGGACTGAGTTTCCGAGCTACTGCTGTGGCGGATTATTTTTTCATCTTCATCCGTTGTGGGAACTCTTCCTCGTCCCCACCTCCCTCCTCGCTACCCCCTCTACACTATCTCCCCCCCCGGCTACCCCCCCCTTAATATACATATTAGTTGGCCTCGGTTGGCACCGACGCTGTAAAGCATTATATGTATATTGGGGTTGGCGTTGGTTGGCGACGACGCTGTAAAACATGCCAATCACTGCGTGAGCTAGACCACCAGAGTACCGGTTTTTTTTTTGGCGGTCACCATGATGGTTATCGAGTTACATCATATTGTGAGGGGCGGAGAACCCTAACTCCGCAAGAGGGGAATGGTCGCATCACGTAGTGTGAATATGGTAAGGCACCCATGAGGCAGTTACATAGTAGTACCCATTGCTGTCTCTGGAGTGGCCACACCAGAACACAAAATACCTCATTGGCCTTGTCATCCATAAGCAAGAAAGTAGGCACAAGGTGCCGAAGTCCGTTTTGCGAGCGGTTCTTGGAAATATGCACTTCACCCTTCATGCTGCTCGCCGAACACCTCACGGCGCTTCACGCTTGGTGCAAGCATTATCTGCCTGGTTGGTGAAAACCGGACGTGCTCCGTCCCGGCACAGTAGAGATGCGAGGGTCTATGGTCATACGACTGCGGCCATGCACGAACTGAGAACCCCGCCCCCCCCCCCCCAACGCCTCCCCACCCCCGCCCCTCGAAATTACCTGTTGATGTGTTAGATAAGCTAATTTCCGGGGGAAGTGCCGCTAGGGATGACAATAATGGTGGAACACAGGGTTTGTCACGTGAAAAACAAGGACGGGAGTTAAGGAGCGCGGCAATGCGGCTTTGCAAACTCAAAGAGGTACTGACTCGAGCAAGCCTTCTAACATGATCATTGTACACGCGCGAATACCCGTATTCATTGATGGAGTAGCGAATAGCTACTCACTCGAACGTCGGTAGAGAGCCGCGCTTTCGTTGAGTTATCGCTCTTGGCATTGCAATGTGTGCTTGGTTTGTTGCAGGTGTGGGCCATTATTGGGGCTCAGTTTTGCCAATCGGTGGGAATGTACGGACTGCTTAGTTGGCTACCCACGTACCTCCACGATGCCAGAGGGTTGGCCGCGGACTCGCCGGAGCTGGGGACGCTCGCCGCAGCGCCGTACGCCATACAGGTACACAAATGGAGCGCCCGCAAGGAAACAATGAACCGTGACACACGTTTACAGTAGTGGCAGTCCCGTTCGTTTATCCTTCTTGTAGTTGTCCGATACATATAGGGCTGTGTTCTGGCATATTGCCCCCGTGTTTCGTGCCTGCAGCCGGTAAGCCGACTCGTGCAAAAGTACAAACGCGGCCTCAGACGTTTTTTCCCCTGTAATACGTTCCGACGGGGGCGTGGGCGGGAGGGGATGAGGGGGTTGCTGTGTGGACCAACACAAGACTCGTACCTGCGCCGGTCGGCAAGATATTGCCCCTACCCGCGGAACGTTCGCGCCCTCTCCGTGTAACTAGACACGCGGCATCTATTGTATATGAACCCTGTAAGGTGGATGAAACATTTCAATCCATTCGACAAATCGTGCGACCTTGCGAGGTCCTGGAAAATCGCTGTGCGGTGATCCTGCTACCAGCAATAGAGAGAGGCAGACTGACAAAGTTTAGCCACGTGCATTCCCCTGTGTGATATGATATCCTGCTTTTGCAGGCTTTGGCCGGAGCCTGGGCGGGTGTGACCGCAGACAGCTTGACTTTAGAACGGGGCTGGCGTGTTAAGACTGTCCGGCAGATCATGCAAACGGCGGGCATGCTGGGTCCTGCTATCTGTCTGTGCGCTGCTGTCTTCGAAGCGAAAGCTGACATATCGTAAGTATTTTGTATAGCTCAAATCAGGACGACCTTCCGTAATGGCCGGACATGCGCCGTCTTGGCGGAAGACGGAAGGCGCGACACGCTTTAGAAAATTTCAGGGTCGACCAAACTACCACGTCGCGGGGGGGTGGAGCTGAAAATATGTCCTGCTCTGCTGTGCGCATTTGCTCGACACCCGCGCAATGTGTTCGCCACTGGTTCCTTACGCCAGTCAGTAATTATAGTATGTTTCAACGGTTTTCCTCCTGTGTAGGGTGGCTTGGATTATTCTTGGCTCTGGCATCAGCGCGGTCACTCTTGGGGGGGTCTCTACAAACCACCTAGGTGAGCTGAGCGCACCGTCATTACTTTAGGGTGCAATCAGAGGACACGCAGGAAACCAGCGAGAACGGTGGATCGGTACCAGGTGTAATGGTACCGTCGGCGGTTGCTTCCCACCAAGGAAACCAGCGAGAACGGTGGATCGGTACCAGGTGTAATGGTACCGTCGGCGGTTGCTTCCCACCAATGTCATGCCTTAGAGGACACGTCGGATTGGCCGATTGCAACACTGAGAGCTGAAAATATCGCAACATGATGATAGTGATCGAGCTGGCTTTGCCCCTCGCATCGTTTTTGTTCTTGTCGACGCTTGCTTTTTAGTGTAGTGTGCCAGAACTGAGCATTCTGTCGCAACTTGCCGTGAGAAGTATTGTAACACGCAGCTAACCATGCCCGCCGTCAATACTTTGTTGGGTTCTTTGCTGCAGATATTTCTCCCCGAAATGCTGGGCTTGTGTTCGGCGCTGGGAACACCGCTGCTACCATCGCCGGGCTGGTAACGTGAGTTTATGGTGCCCTTGTGATATGTACGTGTTTGCTTCGCAAGGCTTCCGCCCAAGTCCCGCTGCTTGTGTGTGCAAGTTCGGCTCGTGGCGGTTACGTCTTTTCCACACTACGCGAAGAGGGGACCTCGGCAGATGCAGTGTTAGGTTAAGTAGCACCCTGTTACTAATGGCCGACCTGCCGTTTTTGCATATCGTCTTCCTCCAAGGCGAAGACTAATGAACCGATGTCTTAAATTAGTTTGAAACGAATAAATTAAATGTCGTCATCCCCAAACAAGTCGTAGCTATCTATATATATCTATATATGTTGGACTCCCTCACTATTATTGTCACATGCTTTTCGGTCTTCATTTTCTGTTTCTTAGTGATTTGTTGTGATTCACACACACGCCGCACATTGACGAACGGCAAGCACAACAACAATGTTGCCGCTTACATCGTCCTGCTGCAGTAACCCTGCCAGCATGAATATACTGATCTGTGGAACTTGGTGCTGTCTCCCACTGCATAACGCTCGTAGGGTGCCTCTGTGCGGATGGCTGGTGGAGACGTATGACTCTTGGGACGGGGTATTCCTACTCTTTGCGACCAGCTACGTTCTCGGGGCGCTCCTGTTTGTTGCATGGGTGGGAGACGAGGAGGTCGATTGATTGTTGGGGTTCGCCCGATACGAATATTGAAGATGATAGCAGTGTGTAACCTCACTAACGAACTTCAAGGTCGATTTTCTCGACACACGGCACAGCGCAAACAAACGCCAAGCGAGGCGTCTTTGGCAGGCTCTCGACGGGATCTTGCGAAAACCGCCATTTTCGTTGTTTGTGCCCCCCTGGGTTTGAAGGAAATCGGTTCTGCAATCCATTCCAGGGGATGTGTTGCATAGAATCGCCTGGGGTAGCCCCAACCTCGATATACATGCCCGCCCTGTTTTTTCCCGAGCCGGGCAAAGTGGTGCTCGCTGTGTCACCTTCAGCGCGCGGTATTTTCCCAGCTGTGATTTCAGTTGCTGGGCTCTGTCACGAATTTGACTCCAAGTCCCTAAATCCCCTGCATTTCATTTCTGTGTGCTGGTCTTTCGTTTTTGTCTTGGCCAGAAAACAACAAGGTCGTGGAATGGTTCGATGCATGGAGAGCTTCCTTGCCAAGGGTGTTTCAAAACACAATATCTAACTTTGCACAGTCGGAACCAGGCCGACAACCTCTCAACACGGAAAATATTACGTACACCAATTGAGATATACGACCAAGGCTAAGTTAGGGGGGGATTCCCCTATTTCCACTTCCGGGTTTTCACCACCCGCGCGAGTGGCTCTGTACCTCACGGACTAAAATGCTTTTCGGCGATTTTCTTGGCACAGCGTAGTTTACCATTCCATTTTGCGGATTCGTATCGAAAATTCTAAGCAGCACGAAAGCGTAAGACCGCAAAGGAACAGGAGGGTCACTCGCGCAAGTGACCCCGAACCACTGCTAAACAAGCCCCCAAAAGTGACCCCCCTACACCGCAGCATACACAATAATTATTAATAGTTTCATAAAAGTTTGAGGGGTCCCTTGTATACCGTTTCCCTTGAACTCTTCGATCGGATCAGATGTTCGAGGCTGAGGCAACCCCAAATAAGAACTTTTACTGCTGCTGCCTTTTATCGTACATTACAATGAGGCGCGCGAGCGCGAAGCGCGAGCCTTTTCTTGGTTTTCCAAAGAAAAAAAATCTTCATATCGGATCGCATACGAGGGAAGGGTGCCTCGAAATAGTTTTCTCTTTGTGTGTATAAGTGTGAGTCAACATTTTGTTCGGCCACGTTTGTGCACCGCACTCAACATACACGGCACCAAGGCCGGCCCCGATGGGTCTTGTTCACGCACGCACACATAGTAGCCAACTCTTCTCGTGCTGGTTTCGTTGTAAGGCGTTGAGAGTCCATCGAGAGGGGTGTGGCAACGTGTGATTTCACAGGCATTGCTGGACTGCGTAATATACGAGTTCAGCTCGGGTTTCACCCCTTCAAATATATTACTTGAGTAATTTCTTTTTGAAAATTCAATTTTACCGAGCGAACCCAATGTGTCTGTCTGCCCACATTACTTAGTGGGGTATTAGTCCGTTTGACCACTTGCAACTGGTTAACCAATAGCGTACCCAAACTAAACCTTTTAACACTCTCCTCCCCTGAAACGGCGGGGTAGCAGGTCGGCCGGATATACGGGCGGACCTTTCAATATCCAAGCCGTTTCATTTCCTGGGGATACCAGGAAGAGTATTTTTCAAGTTCGACATGGGGAAAATCTGAAAAAACGTTTATTATTGTGGATGGTGGGGATCGAACCCACGACCCAAAAACCCATGGTCTGTCGACGACGCCATTTGTTAAGGTATTAGTGGGGTATTAGTCCGTTTGACCACTCGCAAGAGGTTAACCAATAGCTTACCCAAACTAAGCCTTATAACACCCCCCCCCTGGAACGGCGGGAAAGCAGGTCGGCCGGATATACGGCGGACCTCTGTCAATATCCAACAAGTGGTCAAACAGACTAATACCCCACTAATTCCTTAACATTACCGTTTGGCCTGTGCTCCTGAGATCTGCTGCAAATGCTATTGTTGTCAGCCCCACCGTATAGATGGGGGGACGGAGAAGCTCTGCTGTAGATACCGCTACTGTAGTGGTGGCACGTGATAAGGAGTATGTACCTCCGATGTTGGTTGTGTTTAGGTAATCGGAGATGCAAATTGTCCGCCTTCAACAAATAAACCGAAGAAAACAGGAACTATGCTGCTGCTGTACGAATAGCTATTTTCAGGAGGTTGATCGATGAAACACACGCACAGAGACACTTACACAGCTGTCGTCTCGTGTGCTGTGCTGCTGATACTACCGCTGCTACATATTTCGCTTCGGTTGCTACTGCTGCTGCTGATTCTAATGCTGCCCCTGCTACGAGTACAGCACCACTATTCGTGCGACTACCGAACTGCTTTTTCTTTGAAAGCAGAGCAAAAATGTGAAGCTGCGTAGATGTTCGTTCGTGTTGGTCTGTTCAGTTCGCATCTACCACATGACCAGGTGTGCTGCTTGCTGTTCATAAACAGAACGTAAGTATCAAACAGCGTAGCTGTTCGTTCGCGTTGGTTTGTTCAGTTCGCATTTACCACATGACCAGGTATGCTGCTCGCTGTGATCTTTCGATTGCTGGTCTCCCCCTGTGTTTTCCGTGTCCACCCAGCATCGCAGATTGGACAGCTGCAAGTATAGAGGCCGTGTCTCATTATTATCAACCTTTAGGTGGCCGTGTGTAGCGTGTGTCAGCCCGTAGCTGGTATACGCCTGCGTAGGCTCGCTTGCGGATGACCCGATCAAGGCACAGCCTGTATCATTTTGAGAGGCTAAACGCAGACTCGCGGTGAGGTGTGCCTGTAGAAGAGCTTCAAAGAAGAGAATAAGATGTTGGCGACTCCAGGCCGATATTGATTGGTTGGTTAATTTACTCAGCAGATGAGAGCTGATGGTAAGCAAAGAGGAGTGATCGAGGTGGGCCTGACCATAACCCGATCGAGACGGCACAATGCCCATGCTACGAACAGATTTAATCTACGGGTAGTTGCCTGATCTACCTACAGTAACGTTCCTATGGGCTTGCTCGTGGTATACCGTACCTACGCCAACGTTTCCTGAGGTTTGCTCGTGGGAGTTTAGCTACGTCAACGTCCCAACGGTCAAGCTAAAATCTTATTCCATGCATGTTGCTAAACGTACGTTATTGCGCCGCACTATTTCTCGTATTTAATTACACCGCATTGCTCATAGTTATAGGTACTACCTGGTACTGCTTAGGTAGACCGATCACATAATAACGCTGACTACGATGCTTCTCCTATATTTGCAATACTCTATGCTGCTGATTGTTGACTAGATATACTGCTGTATTGTTGTCGTCGCTACTGAACATTTGTCACGAGAATAGGCTGCTGTTGCCTATTTCTTAACACTCTCAAACAGCGGTACCAACCGATATAATTCCACCATACGAAAACTCGCAATGTACACCAGATAACAATTCAGGACGTTCATAATTGTTTCACGATTGACCTTCGATCATCTAAGGAGTCAACCGCCAACCCACGTGGATCCGAACATGGCCAAATGAACGTATATGACCGCGTCGAAGATTTTTAGTGCCTCATGCTCTAGGGAACGAGTGGTAGCGAGGGTTGTGGCTGGGCTTCTGCTGAGAAGTACTGCCGGATGTTGCCAAATTTGATTTTTTCTTGGTTCATGATATAGACTGTGAATGATGCCATTATTACCGTACGATACACTATCATACCTCTGGACAGTTCATTGGGTTGATACTCGTGCTGGTGGTCGTCAAACATGACAGCGTTCAGTTAGCGACCGACCCTCGGTCTCGAGACACAAGCACGCCACGGCCCACCGACGCTGCTCCGAACAAGGCGACACGAACGTGGATGACGCCGTCTAAGGATATAGATTGTTCTATGTTCTAGACGGGGAGAGCTTGCCAGCGTTATTGTGTCGTGGGTCTTCTCTCTCGAGAAGCGCTGGTGGTTCGTTCTTCCTAAATTTTGATTGTTCGTTGCTTTTCAGCTTCTCAGCACCGTGACGTATTGATGGCTAGGGTTACTTGAATATAATCAGGTAGCTGTTGATTAGTTACGGCTAGTTGCATAGTCGCGAAGTCAAATGGTAATGCCTCGGTGATGCATTAGGAGTATAAACATTCCCATATTTTATTCAGCTTGTACGTTAATTATATATGCGTTGATTGCCATCACTAATGTCATTATGTATATCGTTCCCTTGACATTACTTTTCCGAAGTAGAAAACAGCCACCACTATATATCCTGGACTGCATCAGAATGCTTGGCGCGATTGTCTTCAATACAGTGACTTTAAGCTTTGGGCATCTGGGGTAAACTTTTCGGGACTTGTTCAGGGATTGCTCGCCGAGCTCAGCGAGCAGGACCTTGAGACTGCCCAGATGGTGGCGGGTGACAAGTATGTGCGAAGGTACCGCCGCGAGCGCATGACCGTCAGGGTCCTGAGGCGAAGTTATCAGCCGCGTTCACAAAACTTCGGTCAAGAAAAGATAGCCGCCTGAGGAACAGCCAAAGCAGAAACTATACCCTAAAGTGATATAAGCACATACATGCATACATACGTTGGCCCTGGCACGAGAGCGGCCGAAGCCTTCGATTAAGACCAGGTAGGTGTTGAGTTACCTTCGAGATAACTCTAGCTGAGGTCCACCCTCGGCCCGCTGTTTCCTGGAGGTTCCTGAGCTTGCTCGATTCTCCCGACCCTGCCGGGGTCGGTGTCGGTCGTGCTCGCTTCGTGTTGTGGTGGCCTACGCAAATACCACTGTTTTGCAATTTTTCGGTTCCGAAATGTCAAGTGCGAAGCCGTACGCAAAACGAACACTAAATTATCTTTTCAACAAAAAAAAGAGTAGTAGTTCGGCAGATAGACCGTCACATTTCGTGTTCACCAGTTAGTTGCGGGTTCGAACACTGCGTAAATTTGTTTCACTTCCTTTTTCATGATTTTTTTTTTTTTTTTCTCCTGTTTGTGTTCGAGCCTTGATGTGTATTTAACCAATGCTACGTTACCTTTTATGTTTGTTTTGTGGGGTTGCTTCCCTAATTTTTTGTTCTGTGCGTGCCGGGTACCGGCCCAAAGTGAACAATACTAATTTGAAATTATTCTCAACACGTCATCTTCGCAAGCTGCGTGATACACCAGCTGCTCGTTTGTACAGATGTATTATCCTGCCTTAAAATACATATGACTCCTACTACTACTTACGGATGTTGTCGGCTGGATTGTGAATGCAATTGAGTTTACAGTCAAACCCCGCTTAAAGACGCACTTCTTAAGTCAACTCCCCGCTATAAAGACGAAAAAAAAATCTGAACCAGGGTGCCCCGCAGATGTACAAGTTTAAGGGGGGGTGTATTGTTTACGCTGCGGGGCCCCCCAAAAAATGGTGCAGCACACCTGTAGACTGCCAGAGAGCGGTCTGCTGCTGCTGCTGCTGCTGCTGCGTGGACATGGATAGATTCCTTTCGTCTGCTGACGGTCCGTCTGCCTCCCACACGAAAGCGTGTGGTGAACCAACATGCAAGATGAAATCTGTCCCGGTCTCAGCGATTCACCAGTGCCCTTGCGGGCGAGCCATGCATGGGTTTTGTGGTGTGGGCATCGGAGACGAAGGCTACGGGCAGCAGAGAATGTGCACAGACTGCCAGAAGAGAGCAGGTTCTCTTGTTGTCTAGCGTTGTTTATCTTCACCGTTTTTCTGAGTTGATGTCCATCTGTGTCCTTATCAGGTAGGATTTGACATGTCAAAGTTGGAACAGAGGTGGTGAATGATATATCGGCGAGGTTTCCAACATGAGGACGAGAAGATAATAAGAAAAACACAGTCGACACCAACCGAGAGAGAGAGTTCACTGCAGTCATAATAACCTTCATCCTGCAACATTGAACCCACTTCTCGGAGCATTTTATTTCGGGCGGTGGGGTGCGGCAACTACTGTATAAACTTGGTTTTTAAGTACATTCCACTTTCAACCACGGCAACGTTGTGACGGTCAGATTTGTGGATTCTCGTTTCGTTATAGTATACCTGCTGCAACGGCGCGTCTTTTGATGTATGTTATGCCTCCATCGGCCCCGGGGATGGTGCGTTATCGTCCCCGGAATCTTAAAGACGATTCCCCGCGTTAAAGACGTCATGAAAAAAAGTACCGATATGCGTCTTTAAGCGGGGTTTGACTGTAATTGACACACGACGTGTATGAAAATATATGGAAGTGTGGTGAGGTTAAGCTTTACTTTTCCCCATCCGCCGGAGGATTAAAAAAAAAAAAATGTCAGCGTGAACATCAACCACAGCAGTTTGTCATCGTGGTGGCTACTACACGTACATCCGAAGGTAGTAAGTTGTAATGATTCGTCAGTGTTAACAGCAATATACATAATATATATTACTAGTGGTACTCCCGGAGTATACCAGTTGCCGTCCGGTAAAGCGGAGAAAAAAAACTTATTGCAAAATGGGGCCAACCCCTACAGCAACGTCAACCCACGTACAAAAAGATGCAGCAAGCCACCACGCACCACCCAGTGCACTCACCACCTACCCACCACCCACCCACCACCCACCGACCAACCCACTACAGCAGTACAGCAGCAGTGCAGCAGTACGTACAGTAGTAAGCCGGTCGTACAACATAGCAGGACAGGAGTGCAGCAGTACGTACGGTAGTAGTAGTATACCGGTACCCGAAAACGGGCCAACGCCCACATCCCGATACAAAAAACCCACCAAATATCGAAATCCGCCACATTAATAAACACTTCACGCACAGGATATCACCTCATTATCTTTCGAGAGCCATCCATGCCGCTGTCCCCCCCCCCCCCCCCAGCCTCGAACGCCCCCTTCTTCCCCATCACCCGCACCATCGCCTGGACCTAGCACCACACGTATAACAAACCCCTCACCTAAAGCCCTTCCCCCCCCCCCCCCCCCCCGCCCCCCACCCCGCCCCCACCCCCAACCTTCCCCCCCAACCCATCCCAACCCCACCCCCTCGAACACTTCACCCTCTCTTTACTCACTGATTGTGCGACTTACCCCAGGATATACATGATAAACTGATGTATTATTTCCAAAACCGTCACATTTATCCCCTCAAAATAATGTATAGTTTCCAGGCACATATTGAGCTGCCCCCCCCGCCCCCCCCCCCCCCCCCCTCCCCCCCCCCCCCCGCCCCAACCCCCCCCCCCCCCCCCCCCCGCCCGCCCCAACCCCCCCCCCCCCCCCCCGCCCCCAATAATATACTGGTGCCAAAACCGTCAGATTTATCCCCTCGAAAGGATTTATAGCTTACATGCACAAATTGCCCCCTTTCCCCCCCCCCCCCCCCCCCCCCCCCCTCCTCCAAACCCGCTCGCTTTTGATCAAAACCAGGCCCCCTTCTTTCCCTTCACAGCTGTCAGATTTTGTCCCCCTCAGAAACGGGTTTTTTATAGTTTCCGCGCACAGACTGACTAAAATCATCCTGTTGACCCTGATAGCTACACTGTAGTTGTAAGGGGAGTCGCCGACCTATATCCTTAATGAGGACACACAACTCGTAATGCGCGCGATCGGAGTATCATACACAGCTTGCAAAGATGAGTTTCGACGAAATCTTCGATCTCACAGCTGGAGTGTATTTTCATTTTTTATAATAAACCCACGCACGAAACGATCGACCAACCCGCCAGGCACCACCCAGTGCACCCACCCCCTACCCACCACCTGCCGACCAACCCACTACAGCAGCACAGCAGTGCAGCAGCAGGTACGGCAGTATACCGGTACGCGACGAGCATTTGATTGGTTCTCGAGTCTTTAAGACGTGGGGGAAAGCTCGTTTCTTTTTACGGACCCCCGCCAACTCGGGGGGAGCGACCTTGGAGAGCGATCGAGCCGCCACCACCTAGAACCACCACCACCTAGAACTCACCGCCCACCGCCCACCCACCGATCTACCCACCACAAGCACTGAAACAGCAGTGCAGCAGTACGTACCGACCAATCCCCAACGACAGCACACAGGACACAGCCCCCAGTCCGCAGTGCAGCAGTAGCAGTAAAGAGCTGGGTGGGGTGGGGACTTGCACTTTCTGACGATTCTTCGTCTTCCTGGGGACAGCGCGAGCCGTCCCCCGAGAGGCTTTTCACGCTCCCCGCTCGCCGAGTTGGGAAACGTCGGCCGTTGTGTCGCCGGAGAAAAGGACGGGTGACGTGTGGGGTGGGCGTGGCACGGGCGTGCGTTCGCTGGGGGCCGGGTGGCAAGCGCTTGAGCGGGCCACGCGCAATGAATACTGAAGCCGATGTTTTTAAAGATCCATTTGGACGTCACTACTACTGCGACGTTAACGTATTACCAGGCATATAATAAGGATACATGCAGAAGTAAAACAATCCCAATGACAATGACGGTATAAAATACTCACAGCTGACGCTGTTAAGATATTTTCATAATGCATTATAAAAAATGAAAATACACTCCAGCTGTGAGATCGAAGATTTCGTCGAAACTCATCTTTGCAAGCTGTGTGTGATACTATAATATAGTCTAAGATTAGAATTTCATGTACCAGGGTAGACGACATGGTAAGCCAAATATTTTTTGTAGAGGTATCTGATTCATCTTTTGAATGCATACAAGTATGCCTCCTACAAAAGTAGCTGCTATAAGACTATATATACGTATTTTATCCCTACACAGTATTAATGCATCTTAGACCAGGTACTGTTTGCTCTTAGTCGTACTCCTGGTGCAGCCGCTGCTGCAGCTATTAATAGTTGTTGAATTTACACGCACATAAGAGTTGTGGGGCGTTGCTGCTGATGTTACTTTGTGTGCGTACGCTGTACTTTCCTACGGCTTGCCGTTTGTCGTTGGACTGCCCCTTCTGCTGCTTTTGCTCTTTTTTAAAAAAAGAGTGTGTTTGTTTTGTCCTCACGCTTGTGTTCGAGCCTCGATGTGTATTCGGTAGTACGTTACTCCTTTTTAGTTTATTTGTGTTTTTATCTCTAAGTACCGGGTACGGGCCCAAAGTGAACGCACACTATTTATGCATACTACACTGAACTGGATACTGCTTGCTGTTTGTCACACGGACGGTGCTGCCGCTGCTGCGGCATGCTGGTTGCGGTTGTGGTTGTTGAATTGACACGCACGTAAGAGTTGTATGGCGTTTCTGCTGGTGTTACTGTATTGTGTATCCTGTACGCCTATGGCTTGCCGTTTGTTGTCGTTGGACTGCCGTTGCTGCTGCTTGCTATTGTTGTAAATATATATATATGTATAAATATGTTGGCCATGTCGTCTCAGCGATCGAGAGGCCCGATTAAGACCAGGTTTTCAACCGTGTTCGAGATAACACGAGTTTCAGTGTACTTCTCGGCACGCTGTTTCCTGGACGTGCCTCACCATGCTCGCCCTTCCCGACTCTGCCGGGGGTGGCCTCGGTCGTCCACCCTTCGTATCGTGACTCCCCCTGAAATATCGTGTTTTTTGCCATTTTTTTCTGGCCTAATGGCATGTATGTGCATATGTATATAGTTGTACGTGTAAGACACAAAATGTTGTCCCAGTAGTAATCGTACAATAGTTGCAGCTTGAAGGTAGCCCCGAACGATTATTCACCGTTCGCCGCGAGTCTCCGTGAACTCACTCTTTTTTTCGAGTTAGTTTATTTGTTTTCTGCCCTTTGGGTTCGAACGTCGGTGCGTACATTATCCGATCATCTTTTACTTTCTATTTGTTTTCCCTCTTACTTTTGCTTTATGTACCGGCCCAAGGCAAAGTGAAAATATGATCGTATGCATATTATTATACTGGATATGACGCTTGCTGTTGTCGAACTGCCGCAGCTGCCGCTCCTACCGTTGTTGAAATTTCACGTATATAGGAATTGTGCGGGGGCTTCTGCTACTACTGCTTCTGTTGTTCGTCACCGTGTGCCGAATGGCGCAATTTGTTGCTGCTGTTTATTGACCTGATTCCAGTGTTCATTTCTCTTTGTTCAAGCACGATTTATTTGAACGTACCCCTTGGCAGTGCTGTCGTGGGTTCAGCCTCGACTTATCTATAATCCTATAACCAATATATGTCATGCTTCCTCGAAAATTACGGGCATGCGCGGAGCCAAGGCGGGCAGCAGCCCGCCGCGGCGAAGCCCCCCTGGTATGTACGTATAGACTATGTAAAATATGATTTTTGTTTAGCTCGCTGCTCTCCGGCGGCCAAGGGCTTCTTCTCGAACTTTCAGCTACGGGGCACGCAAGGCTGCCATGGGTACATTATGAAGCTTGTCTGTATCTCGGCCGAGCTCCGTAGCGGTACTCGGCGCATTAAACGTCGTTGAGCTGGCTCTATTTGGCAAGGGATTGCGTTCCGCCTCCCTGAGACGAGCAAGTCACTTGGAATGCCACAAATTGCTTTACAAATTTGATAAACTTTTACATTTTTTTCTCCTTGTTTGTTTTGTTTGTAAAACAATGGCCCGCTACTCGCAGTCTCGAATCGCCTGCTCTGTTTTTATCAAACCCTCTCAGCAGTTGCAGCAGTAGAAGCAGCAGTAGCCGCAGCAATAGCCGCAGCACAGCAGCATCATCATCTGGAGCAATACACAGCAGCAGCAGTACACATTTGCCGAGCGCCACATATCTCTCGCGGCGGCGAGCAGGGTGCAGACAGGGGTGTATCATGCTCCGAAATAGGCCCTGTTCTCTCGCTTGATATGCCGCGTCGACGGGTAATATAAGGAACAACACAGTAATCATATCCAGTGGTCAACGTACCCTATATTTTCACCTAGAAAGAAACTGTGAATACACCCGCAACGTTTGGCTGGCTTCCTCGGGCACCGTGATAGCTGCCTGGAACCGTGTGCGACTGGTGAACGCGCGACGGGGGCCGGATCTCCTCGACGTCGAGGGGTTCTGTCGCGACTTGGCCGGCATCGGGCGAGAGAGGGTGGCTGGGGTGGGACGCCTGGTCCCTGTTCTCTCGCTTTTGGTATGCCTTGTCGGACGGGAATATGAGGAACAATACAATAATCGTATGCATTGGTCAACGTCCCAATAGTTTTCGCCCAGCGAGAAGCTGGGAACACACCCGCAACGTTTGGTTGGCTTCCTAGGGCACCGTGATAGCTGCCTGGAACCGTGTGTGCTTGGTGAACGCGGGACGGGGGGCGGGTCTCCTCGACTTCGAGGGTCGGGGCTGCCGATTTCCGTCGCAACTCGGCCGGCATCGGCCGAGAGAGAGTGGCTGGGGATGGAGCGCCTGGCGCCTCCATGATGACAAAAATTCTCTGGGTGCTGCTGCAAGAGACCTGGATTGGACATAAATATAAGAACATCTTAAAGCACAAGACGCCAACCAATCGGTCCTTATATTACCGTCCACAAGGATAGGTTGCTCTTGCCCCAGGAACGAGAACGGTATATAAGGGCCGTTTGGAGTGCGTGCGTGTGCGTGTGTATGTGCGTACATAGTTTGTACATATGTGTGTGCCTGTTGTGGTGTGTAGACTATACGACGTGCTTATGAGCCGTCAGTTACAAGCCGTGCAATCGTCTATCGTCCGCCCTCTCGCTCACTCGATCGTTCCATTGTGTGTGTAGTATATGTCACGTGTGTGGCACGTCTAGTTCTTCGTTTTACGAATAACATGTTACCTGGTACGTGCGTTACCTGTGACTCCTTTTTCACCTTGCGACGCCCCCGGGATTTCACGCTACACATATCCCGAAGGGGAACCTTGTGTAATATATATATATATGCTATGATTACACCTGCCACGGAAAGCAACACGACGCCCTGTTTCGATCAACCTTATTCCTCTGGCATGCACGAGCCTAAAACCGCCCCACCAGCGCCAGCTCCAAGGTTAATTCCATGCAGAGAGTCGATAGAGAGCATGGACAATTCCGCCATTCAAGCGAAAATAAGATTAACGCCTTCTCCGAGCTTGAAATATTCTCTTCATTGTAAAGCGTTCGTTTTTTTTGTTTTTCTCTGCGACGCTGGGGAAGGTTTGCACTAGCATCATATATATAGGAGCTGCGGTGGCGGCCGCTGCTTCTCGCCCCCTCATGATGCCAGCAACCGGGACTTCCTTCCCGAGCCACCTGACCGGGGCTCTAACAAACGTAGCCTCGGACAACCTATACCCCCAATGGTAGTAAACCATTGACAACTCATCTCCGCGGCCGCTTCGACACTACTGTATTTTGCTTCGTACGGTACCCTGCTGGTCTCGTCATTTCTGCCGCCCTCAGCGCTACGTCGTTAGAATACCGTGTTCAATTCCGTTGACAAAAAAAGGAAATCAGCTTCACTCCTTCTCCGAGCCTGTTTGTCTTCTCTCCATTTTATATCCTTAGGAAAGCCACGCACTTTGCGACGTTGGGGAGGGTTTACATTGGCATGGTATGAGAGCCGTGCTGGCAGCCGCCGCTTCCCGTCCCCGACCATGATATCAACACCCAAGACATTCCTCTCCAGCCAACTGACCGGGGCTCTAACAAACGTAGTCACGGACAATCTAGACCCACAATGGCAGTAAACCATTGGCATACTCCAACTCCGAGTTCGTCTCGATACTGCTACTGTGTTTGGCCCCATACAAACACATGTACCCCTGCTACTTCTCGTGCAGCCGTAAAAATTAAGCTGGTGACAAACGAATGAGCACTATTGTCCTTCCTCTGCTTCTACTCTATCATATTTCAGCACTACGCCTTTGAGAGTAGAGAGCATGAACATTCCGTCGAGAAAAAATGAAAATCAGATTTACGACTTCTCCGAGCCTTAGTCTTTCTCTTCGTTGAATAACCTTCGAAAAGTAATGTTCTCTGCTTCGCCACGTTGGGAAGTGTTTACACTGGCATGGCACAAGAGCCGCGGTGGCAGTCGCTGCTTCTCGCCCCTTACCATGACTACTACCATGATGTCAGCACCGGTGGCATGGTACGAGAGCCGCGGTGGCGGTCGCTGCTTCTCGTCCCCTACCGTGATGCCAGCACCCGGGTCTTCCCTCCCCAGCCAACTGACCGGGGCTCTATCAAACGTTGCCCTGGACGACCAAAGCCCCCAACGGTTGCATACCATTGACATACTCCATCTCCGAAATCACCTCGATACTACTACCATGTTTCGCCCAATACAGTTCACTTGTACCTCTGCTGTGCTCGTACAGCTTGAGCGTGAAGCTGGTGGAAAATAAACGAGCAGTACTGTCCTTCCTCTGCTTCTGCTCTATAATAACTCAGCACTGTGTCTGTGGAGACTGGAGAGCATGAACAGTTCCGTCGGAGAAAAATGAAAACCAGATGCACTCCTGCTCCTAGCCTGTCAACCTTTCTCTCCATTGTATGAAACCTTCGAAACGTGATGTTTTCTGTGTCGCTGCCACGTTGGGGAGGGTTTACACTGGCATGGTACGAGATCCGCAATGGCAGCCGCTGCTTCCCGTCCCCTGACATGATTACTCCCATGATGCCAACACCCGTGACACGGTATGAGAGCCGTGATAGCAGCCGCCGCTTCCCGTTCCCGACCATGATATCAACACCCAAGACATTCCTCTGCAGCCAACTGACCGGGGCTCTAACAAACGTAGTCACGGACAACCTAGACCCTCAATGTAGTAGACCATTGGCACACTCCAATTCCGAGGTAGTATCGATACTAATTCTGTGTTGGGTCCCATACAGTACACTTGTGCCCCTGCTACTTCTCGTACAGCTGTGAACATTAAGCTGGTGACAAACGAATGAGCGCTACTGTCCTTCCTCTGCTTCTACTCTATCAAATTTCAGCACTACGCCTTTGGAGAGTAGAGAGCACGACCATTCCGTCGGGAGAAGAAAAAAATCAGATTCACTCCTTCTTCGAGCCTGTTAACCTTCCTCTTCATTGAATAACCTTCGAAGAGTATTGATCTCTGTTTCGCTGCCGCCTTGGGAAGGATTTAGACTGGTATGGTACGAGAACCGCGGTGGCAGTCGCTGCTTCCCGTCCCCTGCCATGTTTACTCCCATGGGGTCAGCACCGGTGGCATGGTACAAGAGCCGCGGTGGCGGTCGTTGCTTTTCGTGATGCGAGCACCCGGGTCTTCCCCCCCCGGCCAACTAACCGGGGCTCCAACAAACGTAGTCTCGGACGACCGAAGCCCCCAACGGTTGTATACCATTGGCATGCTCCATCTGCGCCGTCGCCTCGATACTTCTAGTTTGTTCAGCTCTATACAGTACGCCTGTACCTCTTCCATGCTCGTACAGCTGTGGACGTGAAGATGGTGAAAAACCAAAGGAGTAGTACTGTCCTTCCTCTGCTTCTGCTCTATCATAACTCAGCACTGTGTGGAGGTTTGAGGGCATGAACATTCCGTCGGAGAAAAACGAAAATCAAATTCGCTCCTTCTCCGAGTCTGCTTTTCTTTCTCTCCATTGTATAACCTTCGAAAAGCTATGTTCTCGGCCTCGCTGCCACGTTGGGGAAGGTTTGCACAGGCATGGTAGGAGATCCGCAATGGCAGCCGCTGCTTCTCGTCCCCTAACATGATTACTAGGATCAGGCCAACACCCGTGACATGGTACGAGAGACACGGTGGCGCTCGCTGATTCTCGTCCCCTATCATGACGCCAGCACCCGGGACTTCCCTAGCCAACTGACCAGGGCTCCAACAAACGTAGTCTCGGACGGCCGAACCCTCCGATGGTTGTATAACATTGACGTACTCCATCTCCGAGGTCGCCTCGATACTACTACTATGTTTGGCCCCATACCGCACATGCCATGCTCGTACAGCTGTGAACGTGAAGCTGGTGACAAACGAACGAGCAGTACTGTCCTTCCACTGCGTCTGCTCTATCATATATTAGCACTGTGCCTGTGGAGACTAGAGAACATGAACAGTTCCGTCGGAAGGAAACGAAAATCAGATGCACTCCTTCGCCGAGCCTGTTAATCTTTCTCTCCATTGCATATCCTTCGAACCGTTATGTTCTATGTCTCGCTGCCACGTTGGTGAAGGTTTTACACTGGTAAGGTACGAGAGCCGCGAGTTCTATTGCTGCTTCTCGTCCCCTATCATGATGCCAGCACCCGGGACTTCCCTCCCCAGCTAACTGACCGAGGCCCTAACAAATGTAGTCTCGGACGACCGAAACCCCCGACGGTTGTAAACCATTGAGATACTCCATCTTTGGGGTCGCCTCGACACTACTACTATGTTTGGCCCGATAGAGTACCCTGCCCCGGCTATCCATACTGATAACTACTTCCATCCTTCAAATGAAAATCAAATATATTTTTCTTCGAGCTCGCGAGTCTTGCTCTTTTGACAAACGCATCAAAGTCTTACAACGACACAACATGCGATGCAGAACCTATCCTGATCTCAGCCGCAGGCATAGAATCTCGGTCCGAAAGCACAAGATATCGTCACTTGCCAGTGAAAGGTGGTGCCCCGCCCTGTACAATTAGACAGCACGACATAAACGCAGTGGACAGGTTGGATGACGTTTGATAAAGAAGTCACGCGCTGTGCTGTGGATCGGTAGGGGTCATTCGGTGTTGTTCGTTGATGCCTTTGGCAAAATATGGCCACAATGTAGATTGGGGAGTTATACGTTTGGGAAACAGATCTTCAAGTAGCGGGATGTTGAGATGTCGGGATATGCACGATGAGGACGCGTTAGTGGTCTATTAACAGTTTGTAGTGCAATATAGCCAGCAGGTGTTCACGACCAGCTTCGTGCACACATCACAGTATTTGATTCTCTATTTTGTGTGGGTTTCCCTGGGTTTTCTTCTATATTCTGGGGATACCTACGAAGAGTGATCGGCGTTGAATCTCATGCTGTATATTGTTGGAGAGCCAAACTAAACGATTGCTTACACAATCGATGGGCAGCAAGGCATGGAGAGATGGGGTACAATATCAGACCAGCAACTGCAACAAATCGCAACCGGCACACGATCTACGTTTCGGCAACACCCTTTAAAAGGAAATGAAACGGGGTTGAACGAAGCGATCACAATGCCCATACGTCACTCGAGCGCGCCGCTACCTTATGCCCATTTTACCTGACCGCCGCTGCCATCATCGCTGCCTTTCTCTCCCTTCTCGGTCTTGTCGTCGTTTAGTTTCTTGCGCTGGTCGGCTCTGTCTGATGTGTCTGCCTCGTGCTCGTCGAACCCCTCTTTGACTGCCGCATCTACTTTCTTGAGTTGGTTTTCCCCCTCCACCTTTACCACCTCTTCCTCCACGAAGTCTTCTTTCCCTTCCCCGTCAGCATCGGCGTCGGCATCGTCATAATCATAGCCATAATTCCCCCCGTACCCGGTATCGTGCCGGCGGAGTGCAGAAAGGGGGTGCAGGTCTCGCAAAGACTCAATATCCATGATTTTGTTTTCCTTTGCTGCCAACCTCTTTGACTTATCCTGCTTCGCAATAAGTCTGGCCTTCATCGCCATGAGGTCAGCCTCGTTGGTTACTCGACGCATTCCGAAGACGCACTTCACACGCCGCTGATTGGCCGACCGGGCCGATTCCTGCGGGGCAATAGGCGCTACTACCGGGGCAACAAGTGACCTCCTTGGGGCAATAGGCGATCCCAACGGAGAAATCGTGCTATTTACCGGAGCATCGACGTGACCTCTTGCACCGAGCGTCACCGTGTATCCTCCCAAAGGTGTTGCCAGTTGTTTCAAGGGTCGGACTGGCCCCACCGTTGATACAATTTGCGCGTCAGACTCGTTCGCCGCATTCATCTCCGCCGTAGGAACGGGTCCAACTCTCGACAACTGCATGCGGGACACTCCGTCGTCAATTCCGTCACCAGCAACCGTGGACAACGCTCCAACCCCAAAAGGTAAACCGCTCGGCTTGCGGGCGGGTGGAACAGGCCCTTTCCCACTGCCCCGTCCGTTTCTAGCACCTCCCATGGAGGATATTGGTTCTTTCCCCCTGCCCCCTCCATTTCGGCTACCCCCCATGGAGGATGCCAGCCCTTTACCCCTGGCCCCTCTATTTCCAGCACCTCCCATCGAGAATACCGTCGGCATCGCTACTTGAGGCCAAACCGCAGGTTCGGGTTCCTTCGCCGCCGCTGCTGCTGTGACGGGTACAGCTCCCGAAGCAGCGTCGGGCGCAAGAAAGCTGAACCTGGGTGGTGCGGACTCTCCTTTCGGTCTGGCAGGATCAAACACAGCCCCGATCCCGAAAGCGAACGCCTTCTGCACGTCGGCATCACCACGCCTGCCTCCCGACAAAGAATTGGACTCCGGCACGCCCCCCTTCGCTGTTGTTGCAGCTCCTGTGGCTGATTTGGCGGTTACTCGGGGCGCCTTCCCATTTCCTTCTTGCAATCGACATCCTCTCCCATTCCATCCCGTGGATACGATGCATTCATTTTCAGTGGCTCTTGCTTGGCTAAGCTCCTGTTCCAGGTTCTTAACCCGCGTTTCCGCCGCCGCCACTACCGCCGCTACGCCAGCCTCCAGCTCCAAAAGATGGGCCGCCTCCGCTAGCGAATGCTTGACCATCTCCTTGGCCTCCTGCTCCTTAAGAGGAGTCGCCTCTACTACCGAATGCTTGGCCATCTTTACGGCATCCTGGTCGTTCAGAATGGTTGCCACGGCCACTACCACCGACGCCCCAACCGCCTGTGCCTTGACCAGGCTCGCCTCCACTAGCGAACGCTTCGCCATCTCCTCGGTCTTCTCCTTGGCCCCTAACCCGACTCTGTCATTCACAATACCTAGCTCCTGCGAAAGGGATTGGCGCCGGCGCTCTATGGCTGCATTTCGTGAATTTAGGGCGCGGGCCACGTCGGCCGGATCAGGAGTGGTGGAGGTGGCGGCAGATGAGAGTGAAGCACAGACCCGCGTCTCGATTTGCTTCAGCATACCCTGAAGAACGTATGCGCACGGGGGAGGGGGGTGGGGGGTGTACTCAGTTTGTGCATGGCCGTAGTCGTATGACCATAGACCCTCGCATCCCTACTATGCCGGGACGGAGCACGTCGAGTTTTCACCAAGTAGGCAGACATTGCTTGCACCAAGCCCGAAGCGCCGTGAGGTGTTCGGCGAGTCGCATGAAGGGTGAACCGCATCCTTCCAAGAACCGCTCGTAAGACGGACATCGGCACCTTGCGCCTACTTTCTTGCTTATGGATGACAGCGTCAATGAGTTAGTTTGTTTTATGGTGTGGCCACTTCAGAGGCAGCAAGGTGTATTACTATGTAACTGCCTCGTGGGTGTCTTACCATATTCACACTACGTGTTGCGACCATTCCCCTTGTGCGGAGTTAGGGTTATCCACTCCGCACGATATGATCTAACTCTATAACCATCACGGTGACCGCAAAATAAAAAGAGAAACGGTACCCTCGTTGTCTAGCTCACGCAGTGACTGACATGTTTTTCAGCGTCGTCGCCAACCAACGCCAACCCCAATATACATCTAATGCTTTACAGCGTCGGTGCCAACCGAGGCCAACTATTATACATATATTTTAAGAGGGGGGTATGCGCACGTGGGGAGTTCAGAACTAGATTTTTGTTCGGCGTGTTGCTTAGAAGGCGGCTTTGTTTGCTTCAGCCTGCCCTGAAGAACGTACACACAAGGAGGGGGGGAGGGGGGGGGGCGTTGAATAGGTTGGCGTGTTGTTTGGAAGGCGTCTTGATTGGGCTCAGCTTTCCTTGATGAATGTACAGGCACGGGGCGGGGGTCCACGATTAGGAGTACATATTGTAAGGGAAAGGACGGTGAATACTGGGGGGCGTTCTCACCTACTGGTAGGGAAAAACACTCTAAACGTACATGCCCGTGTGCGATAAGGGACACCTTTTGTTGGAGGGGGGAAATAGACAGGAAACGAGTAGCCGACGTGTCCAAGATTAGGAACTCGGGAAAGTATGGTGTGTTCTTTTTGGAAAGCTTTTCGCGCAGGGAGCGGCACCCTGAATGTATACCGGGGGACACACACGTTTTTTCAGTCGAACTGGGCAACAGTCAAGAAAAGACAAGCTGGCAAGGCAATTTTTGTTGACGGGGAGGTGTTCGGCAGTTCTGATGAAGCAGTATGCGGTATATATTTTGTGAGACGTTGTTTAGGCGATCACGCGTTACACGTATGATATGATAATAGTTCTACACTACCACGCCCCTCGCAAGAAACTCCCACCAAATAATAAAGGGGAACAAAAGGAATTCGACAGCTGTTACGCTGAAACAAGTGTAGGACACGCCCTTTATCAAATATGAAATCTAGCCCAAAAGCCCATATCCCGGGTTCACATCAGAGGGCCGGTACTCTAAATGTATTGCACTCTGTCCGATATTTTGTTCTAACGTCGTTAGAACTACACCCGCGTTTTTAGGGACAAACTGCTTGGAGCTAGTGTGGGAGTATTTTTGCGGTGGCATTAGGCTTTACAGGTTATTTACGTGCGTTGGCTGAAGCTCGTTGACGCAGGTTATAGATACATATTTTCCCGACACGCTCCACATGTATGCTACGGCAAGGGTGCACCGGATTTTGTGAGGCTCTTTCCTCACTTCAAGAGCTCTATCCCTCACGCAAAGTTATAACCTGATGAAAAACATCATGGCCTAGGGAGATGCACAATGCATATATTTTTAGGTCAACCATTATCGTCTCCCGCGACGGTGGAACTTGGTGAATGTCTTCCATTAGCATTATCAATTCATTATGTTTCACCCCCCCCCCATATAATTTGCCAGGTACCCTGGTATCTAATATGCGTCTCTTAAAATCATATTAATACCATTCTTACACAGTATAGGGTGTTATTTGTCGTCTCCCTCGAAGGTGAAAACCAGTTGATGGCTGGAAATTTGTAAGAGTATGAAAAGTTCAATTTTCCTTCCTCACAGTGCATTGTATCCATGTACCAGGCACTTTGGACTGGTACTCATGTAAGACCATTGCATTTAGACTTTATTAATACATTCCTGGCATAGTAATGGGTAGCGGGAGACCGCCAGTCGGAACGTTCCATCGTGGAGTACCCAATCTAAGAGCTCCTCGGAACAGGCCATCGTTGCCGATATTATTCCCGTATCGCTGTAATCTCCGATTGGGCGTAATTAGGTGTTAGTGTAGGCGTCACGACCATGTGAGTTTTAGAATAGCCGTCACAAGCCGTGACAAGCGGGTCTGACCGCTGATTAGCCCGTTTTCTCTTACTACGGACGCTCTCAAACCGGGTCCGCCGCTGTACCCCGAACGACACTGACTGGGTAGCAGAGAACCCGCCAGTCGGTAACATTTTGTCGCAAAGGTGCTGAAATACTTCGAATACCCTATCGTAGCACGAGTCTCCACCTGAAGATCGTCGGATGTCGCAGCAGACGGACGATGTTCCGCTGCTGTGTCTCCCTGTGCCGGCAACGTTTCGATGCGCTCGTGCAGCGCCTTCTCAAGATGGTGCCGTGTCGTCTTTATTGTAGAATTTTCGTTGCAGGCAGCGAATGGGGGGCCGAATGAGGACGCGCGTTTCATTTAGTGAAGGGGAGAAAATACGTATCAGGCAGGGCACGGAGGGAAATACATGACGGATAGTGAGGGGAGGCAAGTACGCTTGATGCTGCTCCCCTGTACTTACAACAATGTACGTTTACCATTATTGCTTTTCCCGGGTCCTTCCAAAAACTACATGATGATAAGTGTTGTCGATTTGTCGATTTTCGAAGATCCTTCCAATAATTTCATTTGCAGTTATTGCCCTTTTTCCCGTCTAACTACGGTCCAGAAGTCACATCCGCATAACTGCTGAGGTCGATTCGTGAGTTCATATCCCGCACGGGTCTTTTTCTTATAAACAAAAGGCATGCCGATGATGCAACAGCGCTAGTTGGCTGAACTCCATGCAAATCGACGAGCGGCATGAATAGTGAATCCTACGCGCCGAATAACCAAAGCAAACACCTCGGGAGAGAGAGGGATGTCATCTGTGACCACGGGTTGTCACGAAGGTCGTTGAAGAAAAAAAATCCGACGAGTTAGGCTGGAACGTAAGAGTGATGGTGAAAATAGTGATGGTAAAAATAAAATAGTTACCGGTGACACAGCACCCGCAGCGGCAACGTACCTCGGCTTTTGCCCTTGCCGCGTCAATCGCGACCTTCATTGAACTAACCCAGGGTATCGCCCTCTTCAAGGCCTGCTCCAGCTTCTTCAAAAGAGCCGTTATCATATCCTCGCCCCGTTTCCGCTCGGCACGTTCGAGACAACTGTTGCCCATGGTCCGGATACGCGCGAGATTGCGTGATACAAGTTCCTGACAAGGTTCACAAAATAGGCAGATCAGATCCCCATTCATGATCTGCGTCTTTCAAGGCGGATGGATCCCTGGTCTACATGATCTGCATGGATGACCTAGAAAGTATATTGTCGGGTGAGAGCGAGGATGATGTGAGAACGGAGAGTGTATTAGAGACCGTGAAAGGTGATACATAACAATAGCATTAGGCTAGGATACGGGACACAGTACCTGTACTGCAGTAGCGGGCGGCGAGGGGGGAGCGCAAGCATTTTTTTTTTGCCCTATTCGCAAACCCGGACACACGTGAGGTTACCATTACACTTGGGTCTCATCCGCAAAACCTGTGCGTCTGCAAATACGCAGAATATTTATAATTCTGCATCTGCAAGTACACGAAATACTCTCATTTCACATATGTGCATCTGCAAGTGTAGCATCAGACACGAACAAAAGAAACAGCGGAACATGAAAAGCACGTGGATACAAGAAGGGATATAATATATCAGGAAGCAATTATACTGGGCTTAGTGTAGAACGAACGCTCTCCCAAATAAGAAACCCAGCCTGAGTCACTATCTTTTTTTTATCAGGTGTCCTGTAATGTACACACAATACTGCTGCCTGCTCACGGGAGTATTTCGGCAAGTAACGTAAGTTTGGGGAGCGGAGAGGTACCCGCACTCCAGGCCGCGGGTTCAAGAGAACATGGTAAGAAGTTGGGGTAGGACCGCCGGCCGGAGCAGGAAGCCTCATCCAATCCGATACTTACATTAAGTGATCCGTAACAGAGAGAAATAATACCCCAGAAACCCATCCTGGGTCACTATCTGCATTTTTTATTAGGTGTTTTGTAATGTACACAAAATACTGGTATTTCACAAGAAAAAGGAGGTGTGTGTCGACACATCTACACAAGGTTCTCCTGCGGGATGTGATTGGCTTTAAATCCCGGTGGAAATTCGCAAGTTGAAAAGGGGGCACACAGGCGTTCCTACCAGCTATAACCGGTTGTAACGCAAAGACAAGCTCTTGCATAATACAGAAAAGCCCATTAGCCATCGCGCAAGTAACCCGGCGAGTAACACCGATCAGCCCCAACGGTATCATAGTTTAGTCCATACACACCCTTGCCCAGAGCTCACACACCTCTTCTGAGCGAAGCAGTTGCGTCCAAACGGGGAGATTATCGGCCAAAACCATCAGCGTCGACGTCACTTTCCATTCGCTCTCATCCGTGCTTGCGTCTAGTTCGCTCGTGATCTGTACGCTGCACATTATCTCCTGCCAGCGTTTAGAAATATTTCAAGGGACGGGTTTTTTTTGCGGCTAGTCGGAGAGATCTCGTCAGAGCGCGACGGCGGACGGATCAAAAGATGGAGGGAAGAGGCACGCTTAAACTTTTATCATACGAAGAACTACTAACAATTTAAAAGCCATCTCACAGTTTTTTTTTCACAAGTAGGTTTCTCATAATGTAAAGGGTCAACTCTAAAAAGGTTAGTATCACAATACTGCGAAAATCGCCTCATTATAATGCCAAGTACTTTGTCCCCCAAAACGTAGGTGCAGTTAAAAAAACGTCAACCCAACCCTATTCGTCTAGGGCTGCGAGAGGGCTGCGGCACCTCAACAAAAAAGTTTTGCGTGTTTCTGTTAGGCTGGTTCGTTGGTGGCTCGCAAAATGATTTGTTGTTGTTGTTGTTGTTGTTGTTGTTGTTGTTGTTGTTGTTGTTGTTGTTGTTGTTGTTGTTGTTGTTGTTGTTATCATTCTTCATTTTTTGCTCTCCGACAACGTAGCGAGTAGATTTCGTTCCGATGGGAAGCGAATTTCTTCTGTGAAGCAGTGTTATCTCCTTTATGAATAAACATTAGCCCCTTCCCTTTCCTACACCCTTTCATTTATTGAAAAAAACCCGTTTGTCCTATTCCTCGAGGAAAACTGGAGCCAGTTGGTTAGCTTACTCTTGCCACCCAACTAGCAACTACGATAGCCATGAGCTTCAGCCAACTCATCCCCCTGTCACACGTGGAAGCCAACACTTTCGCAGCGGCATCACTGTGTAAGCTCTCTAACAACGGCGAATTTCCCAGGGCATCCGATTAAAGTTTAGCAATCCAAATGAGGTCGAAGTTCCGATTAGCGTCCAACCACCCAACCACTGTCCAACCACTTGGATAATCCAGAAGCCGATGAGTGTCCAACCCCCCAAAATAATGTCAAAAATCAGTTAGCGTCCAAGCACCCGGGCCTCACTTTTGGTAGGGCAACTCCTCCCTTCGAGAGTACCCACTCCAACAGCATTCGAGCGTCGTTCCCTCGCTTCTTCTCGCGTTCTACGATGCCAGACAAGCCGTCGACCACCTTGGAAAGTGAACCGAAGGGAAGGGTGATGAGTCGAGGGATAATGGAGTGGGTAAGAGTGGTGGTACTCGGTGTATTGGGTCAGGTTCAACCTTTAGATACACTGTGCACTGCACATTGTCGGAGGACGAAAACATTAATCGGGGACCCCATTGACCAAACCTGCGCATGTGCGGTGCCTTTGCAATTTGCACCGAAACGGGAATAGCAGCCCCGATTCCCCCCATCGCTTTAATTGCATCGTACCTCCCCCCATCGCCCTCATTGTACCCCCCCCCGTCTCTGTTAGGAGTAGGAACGGTAGTCCGTCTCGAAAGGGAAGTGTGGGCAATGGTCAAAATAACTAAGGCAACCAGCAAATGAGTACCCCCCCCCCCCCCCCCCCCCCCTATCCACACGACCCTAATTGTACCCCCTGCTCCCCCCACCGCCCTAATTGAACGCCACATCGCGCCGTACCTGGGCCCTGACGCGCTCAGCTGCATCATATATATGGCGTAGAAGAGGCGTAGATGCGCGGGCCTCGTCACGGGGGGCGTCCGCGACCTCCGGTGAGTTGAAAAGTTGGAGCAAAACGCGTTTGGCTAATGGCCTGGCTCCCTCGTAAAGGTGGTCTTGTAGCCTCTTCATGGCCGATAGGACTCCCACCTTTGTGGGGGAATATATTACGCGCGTACAGGGGCTTACTAGTCTCGCACCCCCATGTTCCAGGGAGGCGACATAAGACGCAATGCATATATACCTGAACGGGTTTGCTATAATATAAATGGAGTGAATAAAACGTATATGACCACCATCGTTTTCAGGGTTGGCGGTGGGAAAGGAGAGATGTACACCGCACCTCTCACGTCCAAAAACGCTGGCCTCCTGCAGCCGCCTGGTAAGGCCTACAGTACAGGAAACCTGATAAGAAACGGAAATACTGACCCAGGGCGGGTTTCTTATTTCGGAGAGGGTGCGTTCTACACCAACTTCAGTATAGCAGCTCCCGGATTTCATGGATTCTTGTGAACATCACCCTTCCTTCCTTAGTACATAGTTTCGGATTAGATGTACTGTCCTGTACTGGTACTGATGTCAATATCAAACACATGGCGTGTATCCAACGTGCCGGTATGTTACCACCAACTTTAAGGTTGGGCGGAAGGTAAATAGAGACGTACACAACACCTCTCAAGTCAAAACGTGGGACTCCCTCGTGAAGCCGTCATGTCTCTCATCAGTCGCGCGCACATTGCCCTAGCCGACCCCAACCTAACTCCAACCCCAACCCTAAGTATGCGACGACCAAGAGTGGTGGTATTCGATGCATTTGGTCGGCTTTGTCGTTTAGAACGAAGTATGCACTGCACATTCTCGGAAGGAAAATGAAACTATAATATCGTAAAACACACATAGAACTCCAATCGTAATGGGTGATTCCTCGATGAGGAGCCTCGTCCGCCAGAAAATCTTTTTTGGGCCAAAACTTGCTGCCCCTGTCGTAGCTCGCGTCTATCCACACCTCTGATATCGAAACGTTGGCGTCGTGCAGCCGCCTGGACGCCGTGTCTCTCTTCAATCGCGCGCACGCCGCCCGCGCCGCATTATCTGCTTCCGAAGGAGGCTGTTCGTCGACAACTTCTCTACCATGGCCTCCACCCATGAATTGGCCGCGCTGATTCTGCTTGTGACATTCACCTCCTCCACCACCACCCTGGCGGGGTGGGGTCGCGGGGTGGTGCATGCTGCCCTGATGGCAGTGCTGCTGAGTAGATTCGGCTGCCTTGGCCTTACGCATCTCGCTGTCCCTGGGTTGGTGTGAAGTGTGGAAGCCGCCAAGGCGACAAAGCAAAGCGATAAGGACACGGACGACAATATAAATATTGTAAAATCATATGTGTGGTTGACAGGTTTTCGTACAACCGTCGGGTGGATATAGCTTCTCGTGAAGACCTCCCACGGATGCCGCCCTCTTACCAGTTCACCGAGGGTATAGATACAAGATAAATTATTTTATCATACAACGGGTAAACAAGAAATTCGTTTAAAAAAGGTCAACCAAAACAACCAACCGAAACATCATACAAATGGTAAACAAAAACCGACAATCGAAACTGCCAAACAAAACAGCTAACCAAAACGACCAATATAAACGGCTAACCACGATGTCCAACCAAAACGGCCGACCTAAATGGCCAATCCGAAAGGCAGGCATAACGCCCGCGCCTCCCTTATCGAGCAACCCCCCCCGACGCGATGCAACCCGACCTAACTTCAACCCAAACTCAACTCAACTACTACTTAGACTCGATTCAAACTTGATCACGGTACCTGGGGGCACGGTTACCCCTTCCCCGCCCCTGCTCATGAACAAGGGCAGGCAAGAAGTACGTCAATACCCGAAGGAGGTCGGGGTGGTCCGTGAAGAGAGATGACATCTGTTCCGCCACATCCTCGATGCCTAGAACCCAGCACCGGCACACACGGGCACACGCGGTCGGGTGGGTTGGGTTGGACTGAGTTTTGCTATTTCCAATAGCATCTTGTGCTTACAAAAACGCGCCTACTTGTCCCCCTTGTCTCGCCCTGTCGCGTCACGTTGGCATTAACCGAAACTATATTCTTGAAGTATTATATTTCAACCACTTTATTACCATTTCTACTAAGTTTCAATTTTGAAGGCTTTCACGATGTACCCCCGTTTTTGCGGTAATGTAGGTTGACCTTTCAAATTTGATATTTCTTTGTGGGGCAGCTTTGCCCGCTGTTTATACAAAAGTCCATTGTCATGCATTCTTGGTGAGACGAGTGTTATTTGTAAAACGGTCACCCATCGAAATGACCTGAAATGGTCAAGCGAAACGGTCATGCAAAACAGTAAGTATTTCCTTCCTTCCATACGTCCTCTCACCTATTTGGTCCTCCTGGTGCGCGCGGAGGATCTCACGGAAGGCCTCGTACGTCTTGGGCTCGTCACTAAAGCGCTTCTGAATGGTTGTGACGTACATGATCGCGTAGTCGAACTTCGCCTGCTGGTTACGAAAAAGAGATCGACGAGGAAGAAACGGGGAAAGGTTAACAAAATGGCGAAAGGGTAAAGGTCAAATGCCATGCACCTGAACGTTAATAACAAAAGGTGGCAAAATAACGTCGGAAGGGATAATGTTTAAGATAGCACAACGAGAAGGAAAAACGAGAAGGAAAAAAAAATCGCTCCTCCCCCCCCCGCCCCCCGCTCGCGCACCACACCTGCCTGTCCTACTCTAAAACCTAAACGTTAGATGTTTTCATAATCTCCAAAAATAAGCAAAATACGAAATGCAATATTCTTTCACAGTATTTTACAACCGTTCACAACCATGAGAATGAACATTTTCATTCACAATCTTAACCGCTTAAGAACTGCACCGACATCTTCGGGAAAACATACTTGCGGTTGGTGTGAGAAAAAAATGCAGTAGTTAAAGCATTACTAACTTACAGTCATCACTCCCAGTCTTGAGCATTCACCATGTTCTCACAATATCTTACAATTAATATTCCACCATATCCACCGTATTCTTCCGCAAATTAATCTTACCTGCTCGTTTGCCCGTGGCGGCAGGCCAAAGGCGCCTTCGTGCCCCCCCCACCCTTTCGCATTCGGCCCCGTCGGCATCAACCCAACACGTTGCGAGCCCGTATTCTCCACCGGCATACCACCCGTCAAAATCCCGCGCCCGCCCCCGCCCCCTACTTCCCTTCCCCCGTTGCTGCCACCACCACCCCCGCCGCCCCACCCCCCACCGCCTCCACCGCCGCCTCCTCCTCCCAGGGGACCATTCCCTCCGTGGCCACAATCGCCCGTGCCTCCACCTCCCCCACCAGGGCCGTCGCCGCTCCCCTGCTCTCCCCCCATGCTGTGTTTTCCTTTCCCGGCGTGACTATCTCCCCCAGCGATAGCTTCAACCATGCCGTGAGCCAGGGCGCGGATGGACGCAGGCACGACACCCCCCCCCGCATCGCTTTCCTGGCTGGAAACCACTTTGATTCCGGAAGAAAACGAACCGGCGCCACCGCTGCCTCCGGCACCACCCCCGCTACCTCCTTCACCAGCAGCAGCAACAACACCACCATCACCAACACCAACACCGATGCTGTTATTGTCGTTGTCGTTGTCGTTGTTGTCGTTGTTGTTGTTGTTGTTGTTGTTGTTGTTGTTGTTGTTGCTGCTGCTGTCGACTATGTTCTGAGGGATCTCGCCCCGGTCGATGCCCATCTGACGTCCGTGTTCCCGGTCCATCTGTGAAAATTGGTGGGCAGAGGACGCTCCTTACAAAAGTCAATATTTCTGAACGTGTACCAAACATTACCAACAACTGGAAAATCAGACTTCGGTTACGTACAGTCTTGCATCTTGAACGTAAATCGACGTTACCAAAGCGATCGGAAAATGCGTATGTTTTTCTTGTACGTTGTTCATCATCTCTATCTTGGAACGCTCCGTTTCGCAAAGTCGAGAGTGAGCGCTTTGTGTGGGATACCTGGTGATAGAAATGAGACACCGACTTTTGCCCCAAGCAGAAACTCCTCTGTAGAATGACTGAAACGGTCGACATATTCCACGTTCACATGTAGATATTTTCTGATGTCCGACCTCGACGTCGGAAAGCTCAAATAGTGATCGTCGGGAAGAAACGTGTCGTACCCCAAGGAAAAACATCTCCGAAGGCAGTCACTCGTTTTATCACCTCAATGTTGACAAAAAACTATGCCTGCACCACCAAAACGTCAACTTGTTTATCACCTCAACGCCGACAAAACAAACCTCCCCTCCCTACCATAACCAAACGGCCGATTTGGTGTCCCCCATGAAAAAACCCGTCGTACCGCAAGAAAAAAGTCAGAACACCCAAATCTGAGAGGCTAGAAAGCCGCCCCCCCTCGCGCCCCCCCCACTCCGCTCGCGTACCCCATCTTTCTGCCCTACTCTTGAAGCCTAATGCCACATGTTTCATATCCACAACCAAATATAACAAAATGTTAAATGTGTGAAATGGCTATTTTTTACAATATTCACAACAATTCACAACAACCTAACAATCTACGTATTTTACCACCAGCTACCCTGGTATATGCTAATTCACAGTCTAAACCGCTTTGGACCATATTTTAAGGGGGGAATTGCTTGGAGCGAGTGTGGGGTAGTTTGTGCAGCAGTACAAGGGTCACTGTCTTGCTTCTTAAATCCACAATATTCTTCAACAACCAAATCTTACCGACTCGTTCGCCCGTGGTGGCCGGCCGAAGCTAACTTCGTGTCCCCCGGCCCCGTTCGCACTCGGCCCCGGCGTCACCATCCCCACCGCGTTCGAGCCCAGATTTTCCATCGGCATGCCACCCGTCAATATCGCCTCCCCTCCCCCCCCAACTCCTCTTCCTCCCCCACCACTCCCACCATCGGCCCCACCACCACCCCCACCAGCGCCTGCACCCCCCCACGACCCTCCCATGGCTCCACCTTCGTCATGCCCACCACCACTTCCCCCGCTAGGGCCGCCATCGCTACCCTGCCCTCCTCCCACGCCGTGCTCTCCTCCCCCAAAGTGAATCCCGCTACCAGCGATAGATTCAATCATGTCGTGCATCAGGGCGCGGATGGACACAGCCCCAACCTCCTCTTCACCTTTTTCCTGGTTGAAAATCTCCTTGCTTCTGAAGGAAAACACGCCGCTACCACCACTGCTTCCGCCAGCATCACCGATACCACCTCCACCAGCAGCAGCCACAGCACCAACACACACACCAACACCAACACCACCATCGTTGCTGTTGTTGATGATAATTCCGTGAGCATTGCTGTTGTTGTCGACCGCATCCTGTTGGATCTCGCCCTGGTTGATGAAACTCTGACGCTCATGCTCCCGATTCACCTCCTGGAAAAAAATGTTGGCAGAGGACGCCGCTTACAGCACTATCAATGTTATTGAAAACGGTTGAAAAATTTACCATTAAGGAAGAAAAACATACCTGGTATGTTGATTACGTACAGTGTTGCATCTTGAACGTAAATCGACACGAAAATTATTTGCGCTCAGAACTTGGTAGTGCTTTTCGAGCCGGACACATTCGGACTTTTCGTTATAGAGGACCCCAGCAAACTGTAGGTATATTTACATTGCGTATCCCGATTTGAGGATACATTTGGACTTTTCGTTATGAAGGACCCCATCAAACTGTGGGTATATTTGCATTGCTTATCCCGATTTAAGAGCGCATCAGGTAAGAGCATTCGGGATATAGCCCCTTGGGACTTGAGAGGGGAAAGCACGTAAACAAACCTTAAGATTAGAGCACTGGTTACACGGAGCAGCCCGGGCTGTTGGGTGGGTTAGGTTGTGTGTTGGAACTGCAGTGCAAGGAGTCGTACGAAACCCGAGCAGCATGGCGGCCCTCGTGCTGCTGCACGCTCTTCCCATTAATAGACGCTTAATAACACTAGTGGTCCCTCTATAGTGCCGGCCGGAAACACCGACATTCTACGAGCGGTAACGGGCACTACTCCGCATACTGACACCACTGCCTGTTCCCATCTGTGCCAAGCAACTTTACAGGCACGAAAGCGAGCAACCGGCACTACTCAGCCAGCACTATGGTGGATCCACTCCTGAATCGCAATTGTGGTTGTATCGATGGCCATTAATAGACATGGGTCCCAAGTTAAAAGCGGCCAAATCGGCATGTCCTGCCTACACGAAAAAGCGAAGTATTTCCCGCTACAAATAATAATATTGTGTGCTTGTTTCGGCTTGCAATGTGCTGCTCTTAAACCGGGGTATCCACCGTATAAATGATAACTTGCCACCGGCTGTTACGGAAGAGGATAGTATTGATACTCATAGCAGTTATCAATAATATATGTACAGGTGTTGATATGCACATACGACAATAGACTATACCTAGTGAAAAAATATCACCATAAGTACAGAATATCTGAAGCACGGACAGAGAGCTCAATTTCCCTTAAAACCTAGGAATACGAGCCCAGAAAACAACCCTGTCGTTCGCTGGTGCCCTGCGTATTATTTTTTATCCCTTTTACTACTGGATAAAAAAAAGATTTTACTCTGATTCCAATTAGTGTGCCTACCAAATGCGGGTACAGTGCTAAAGGGGTTAAGACACGATTAATACACTCTTCTATAAGTAGTCTAATACTTTTAGTTTTATGTTAGATACCAAGGGTACGTGTTGGCGCCTATACCGTACCAGAATAGCCTTCCTATATTGCCAAAACGGTCGACAGTATTTAGATCTGACCTCGATGTCCGAAAGTTCCATCTTGCAACCATCGGACAGGAAAACGTCACGTGTTGAAGCCTTCACTCTAATAGAACGGCCTCCCTAGGTTACCAAAACGGTCGACATTTTGTTCATTTGTCACCTCGATCCCGGAAAGTTTGATCTTGCGATCGTCGGGAAGAAACGTGTTGAAGCCAAGGATGAGCTTGTTGTGACCGCAGAACAGGTTAGACACGCGGCTAATCAGCCTCGGCTCGTCGATGACCATAGCCTAAAGATCGAAAGATACCGGTACGCCGCCCGAGGAAGAAGTCGAACGACGGGGAGGGGTGTGTGTACGACAGATGGGGGGAGGGGTCCAGTCTCGTTCACGTGTTCGCGGGGAGGGATCTGTATTGATACGACTCTTAAACAACACACAATGACGAAGAATATTGGATCTAGATTATCTGGATTGTGATATCTAAATAATCTACTGTAAATCCTCCTGAGACCTAGAGTATGGTATTCCGACGTGTGCAATCTTGATCCTGTTGGGTGGGTTTTTGATAGAAGAGTAAAAACCCACTTCAGCTGTAAGATCGCGGATTTTGGTCGAAATATATGTTTGCAAGAAGCATGTGATTCTTCGATTGCGCGTGCTACGGGGTTTGTGTTGTTATGATTTATATAAGTCGACGAAATATCCTTAGTGCTATGCCATCAGTTGTCCTGTTCGGGTATAGTGGAGGGCTCCCAGTAGTGCCGGTGTGTGCCACCCCAAAATGCCGACCAATTAGGGCACCGGTACCATTGGGGACAGGGTTCCTATCAGGAGGGATACCATAGAGAGTTCCAGTCGTGCCAAGCGAGTTTACCGGCACTTTAGAGAAAACATTGGCACAATTTAATCGGCATTGTTGGGAGCCCCCAGCTGTGTCTTCACCTCGAATTTCTTCACCATGTCGAGGAACTCCGTGTAGATCTCGGGCTCGTCCCTGAACTCGTCATTCACCTGTCGCCACAGAACGACGAACAAGGTATCCAACAGCAGCAAACAGACAAAATGTAAACGGCGAACGAGCCGAAGAGAACAGCGCGGGCAATATTTACCACGGTAGCATTTAGACGCGACCACAAGAAACCGCACTCGTCAGTTTTGTTCGACCCTTTCCCCCCCTGAAGTCCCGAACGCGTTAATAAACGGTGGGCAACATCCTTGTTTGTCACCTACTCGCTCGGAATGTAACAAACGGATCCGAAAGGGGATACTAGTCGGATGAAAGGTACCATACATGGGACATATCAGACCGCCTTTCATGATCTGCATGTCCAGGAAGAGAGTCTATACCATACCTGGTACATGGTATGCATGGTTTAGATATTGTTGCCGAACGGACTATGTATGATCTGCATGATCTAGCACTGGGTTGGATTGTGTTAGACAGATCCTGCATGATGCACCATAGCGACAGATACAATATCTAGATAAAACAGTTTATCTGTCGCTAGGAATTCGCTTTGCAGGGAAGTTGAAATTTCGTCAACTTGGGGGCGTTGGTGTTCAACGGATGTTAGAGGCAACTCGAAAGGGGTTGCTATTGCTTGGCTCTGTCGTTTGGCGGCATCAAAATTAGAGACTCGCATTCACTCGAAATAAACGAAATGAATCGCTTGGCGAATAGCTGACCTGATCGAGGAAAAGAAGAACATCTCGTAGCTCACGCAAGGTTGCTCCTTGTACAGGGACTGGGTCCCTTCCCGCACCTCGATCTGTACAGCGCACAGATCACGCACATGCCACGCAAATAACACAGACAGATTCAAACGGCAGATAAGGAAAAGGACGACGACAAGGGTAAGGATAAAGACAATGACAACAAGAACACGAGTAAGAAGAAAGAAAAGGACAAGGACAAGATCAACAACAACAACAAGATCCAAAACAAGAAAAGGGAGTTTCAATAGCAGGTTGGATTGGCGATAGTGGGAAATGCATGATAGATCGTCCACCCTGGCGAAGTTTGTGTGGTATTTGGCCGCCTTCCTTGGTGGTGAGGTTTGCTGTGCTTCCATTTGAGAGGAGCTACAATGTACATATTGTACGAAGGTATTTGTGCGAAAGCATTCTGGCATCTGTGCCTTGGTATTGTCTTAGTTTCGTATCCTCCTGTCAACGGTTCAGCGGACAAGCAACATAGTCAACGGAACAACTATTAAAATGGTTATACCGGGATGGCAAGATCGATTCCCTGCCGAACTACCTTCGACTCACTTTGCCGCGCCACTTGTGCCTGCACACCTACGACACCCAGCCGGATCGCGACGCAATGGATTGGTGTAGATAAGCCGACAGCAAAGTTCCCGATACGATAGTTGAAGAATGATACCGTTGCATTAGCCATGAACGTGGTCTGTTCGCGGAGAGCTAACGACAGCCGTCCATGTACGAATATTCATATTTGGGTTGTTGAATCCACTTACCGATCGAGGTATCCAGCGTGTGCGGTGGGGGGGGCACAGAGCTGAGAAGGGGCTTCTGCCCACCCGCGGGAGACATTGGGCGGTGTCCTACCACCTGGGAGCGCTCGCCACCGATGTTGCCCCGCCACCGCTGGGGCCTTACGGAACCTCCCCCGTCAGCCTCCAGCACTGCGCCCGTCAGAGCACGCGTTGGGCTCACCGGTAGCAGCGACCGAGCGAGCTACCCAGTATCAGGTACATGGACAGAGCGGTTTCAACGGCCGTACACGAAGATGTCAGGCGGTTTGCCACATGTCAATATAGGGCAGCACAGCTACCTCCACGTGAACTTCGAACAGATGAGTCTGTAATTACATGCACCAACGGATTCTGGATCTCCACAGTACACCTTTGACGTTCTCTCAGAGAATCATAGCAAACATGCGCATGAATACCGAGCTTCCGCAAGATACGACGCCAGCTATATAGTGAGAGCTGTGTACTCAAACGGAATTTCTAGGCGCTTCCTCACCCTGCCGAAACGGTGTCTCCATTCTTCACGCCAACGTTTTTCGCTGCCCCGTCGCGATATAATTTGGCACTGCCAGTAGACTTAGAAATCGGTATAGCCTCGATACGGTGGGCTACTATAGCAGAAAATCAAGAATCACCACTCCATGACCGAAACAAAGCAGAAATATGTTGTGGTTGCCGACCAACGAAGCAGGGGGAAGTGCGATGGCAACACGAAAGAGACACAGAGCTTGCCTATGCTAATGCAGCAGCGATCGTGGTTACTGTTTATGCATCGCGAAGCCGCCAGTAGCTCTTCTTCCGCAATCACCAACGGTGAAAGCGTTCACGCCTTCCTTCTCCTGGCGCAGCGATCGCATCACCCGAACGGTTTGCCCGATGCCCTTGTCAGGGCTCCGTATGCCCTTGTCAAGGCACCTTTAGTACTTTACGACCAATCACGATAGGGACAGCTCACGCTATCGCTATAGTGGGAACCGAAGGACACGCCAGCTAGCGCTGGATTGCGAAGGCAGTTGAGTTAAATCGACACACGACGTGACGTGTATGAACATACGCGGAAGTGTGGTGAGCTTAAGCTTTATTTTTGCCCATCCGCTGGAGGATAAAAAAAAAAAAGTCACCCATGTCCGCGGTAACAACTCGCGAGCCCCATGTCGTAATCGCAATCTTCTCACTCACCGGAGCCAGAGCTGGTGGACTATTAATAGAAGCATCTAGGCGCCCCCTCAAGGGAGCAGCAGCGTCCCGACTTGATCCTGCCCTTGCTTCCTCATTTTCAACAAGGGTAGATACCGCGATGTACGGTGGTGGCGACCAGACGAGCTGCCCGATCACCTCGCGACATGGAGCACCGCTGCCACCACCACCAGCGCCGCCTCCACCACCGCTTTCACCACCAGCACTACCACCGCCTCCACCTTCTCCTCCATCACCTTCATCCCCGCCTCCACTGTTTCCCCCTACACCGCCACCGCTACCACCACCTCCACCGCCGCCACCTCCACCACCGCTTCCACCACCGCCACCTCCGCCATCACCGCCGTCGTCCCGTTCACCGCAAATCGACGGGGAGCAAAGCGCACATGGGGTGCCGATGGCGTGGAGACAGGTTTCCAGCTGGGCGGCATGAAAAAGGTTAACATAGGGATACACGTTGTTAATAATGGGCGATGATGGCGTTAGCAGAAACTATTATCAGTGCCTAATTAGATCCAAAAATATTTACACGCGATCCCGACGCCGTCTGGTAGTCGCCTTCTGCGTCTGCTAGTTTGCGAAACCCTATCTGCATCACAGTAGCACGAACGGAAGTGCCTTCTTCTGCTGGTGGACTGTCTGGCGTAACTCAGCAGATCTATCATGACACACGTGCGGGTACATACATCCACAATAGGTTGTGAGCCTCGCGTTACGTAGGCACCAAAGGGCTGCGGGACACGGGGGCACGTCTCGAATACGATTACGCCTCGAGGACCCCGATCTTCTGCGTCCGCTGTGAGGTCGACTGGTTGACAGCGGTCAGAATCGATCGTCGCCGTTAACTGGAGGAGCTGCTGCTGCGAGCGGCTGCAACATTGTTCGAGTTCACTGTCAGCGAGCTGTCCGAAGAAAAGGAAAACGACAAGAACTACGTACTTCCCACCGAGCATTCACGGGTTACCATTTGTAGCGGCTGCGAGCTGCAACAACAATTACTACTGCCCCTGTGAGCGATGTCCTTCTACTACGGCAAGTTCGACGAACTACTGCTGCTGCGAGCACTGCTGCTCAGTTGGGAGTGATTCTGAACTGTGAGTGAGCGAAGCTAGGTTTTGACTACATATCGTTGAGATCTGGTTACTTGCGAGCACGGGGCTCGTCGCGTCTGGCAAGTCGCTTATGGAGTGATTACTACTGAGTACGTGTTGTCGAGTACGTCGGGATGAACACGTCCGTCGAGTACGTCAAGGTCTGATCTGACCGTTTTTGTCGAGTTCACCAGCTTGTACTTCAGTTACTGGTGCGAGTACTTCAGAGGGTCTGGTTTGGCTGTTTTCTTCACGTACGCGCGCGACTGGGGGCTGCGACGAGTACGCCATCCGGTTCGACTGCTTTCTTCGTGTACGTACGTGACGGGGGATGCTTCAAGCACGTTTTTCTAGTCCGATAACTTTCTTGCTGTAGGTGATGGATCGACAAGCTGGTTCGAAACTACCGCTACTGCTGCGGCACTGCTGCTGCTGATGTTTCTATCACTCTGGACTGATGGAACATCGTTGCTGGAGTCGCTGTGCAGCAGCATAGCAGCATCATCGTTTAGGACTGCTGAGGTCGCTGAACACCATCAAGAGGAACGTTCTCGGATCGCTGGACGTCATCGTTGCTTGGGACGGGGCGAACATTTTCGATAGTTAGACTGCTGCACAATCACCATCTGGGTCGCTGGGGGGAACATCTACATCACCCGGAGTTGCATCTACTTATCGGCGAGAGGCAATATTTATTGGATTCGTAGTATGTAGCACCAAGCGTCTTCTTTGCACGAGGCGGGGGCGTACTCATTTGTTGCTTGCCTCAGTCATTCGACCATTGACCACGTATCCCTTTTGACACGGAGTACCGTTCCTACTCCTCATTGAGACACCTCCAACATTTGGGCGCTCATAACGCTTTTTCCATATATCACATAGAAACTGTTTGCTTATCCTATCCCGGCCCTGTTTCGCCGTCTGCGGCTAACATCTATCTCCTAGGATAGCGATCGTTTTCTCGCTACTCTCTGGTCTACCAAACTCTTCTATGTCACATACGTCTAATTTCATCATCTCTAACGCATCCCGTTCCTCCTTGTATATTTCACATTCTCCTACTATTTGAGTCCTACTCTCTAAGTCCTACTCTCTATTGTTGTGCCACACGGGCACATATGTGTAGCCACGTCCTCCTCCTCCCGACTACTGGTATATCTCCTTATTCTTTCTGGTAGGTCCAGGTCCCCTACACGGAATATCTGTTTCAGCTTTTTCGCGTAGTCCATTGGACCGTGCAGATACGTTTTCATTCCAGTATCTTCCCTCAACCCCCCGAATATCTCTTCTCTTCTTTCACCTGAATTCTCAGCGCTAGCCTTTACTTTTGTTCTGTTATTTCTTTTACTTTTGTCTTGTACCCGCCAAACTTCTCTCTCTATAGAAAGTACCTCTTCTTGGTCCCCCCCCTAAATTGCCATTTTTTTTCGATTACGTTATCCCATCTTGCTCCAGCTCGCTCTTTGTTTACTTTCTCTCATACAGCCCTATCAGCCATGGCTGGCAGCCTCTTTTCTGGCATAATGTTTACTGTATATTGCCATTTCAACCTTCTCACGTCTCTATTTGTTTAAAGTGAGTGCACTCCTAATTCTGCTCTTAATACTGTATTACTCATCGAAATTGTGCATTCTAGTATCTTTTTAGCTTCTGTCATCTGCACTGTTTCCAGTTGTACGAGGGGGTGCCAGACACGTGGTTCGGTTGCTAGACTATTCGTGCAAATTTTGTTTTTGTAATATCACCGCACGTCTTCTTTACGCGGGAGGGATAGAAACGTGGTCGGCGGCTACAGCAAGTAGTTATTTCTGTTTCTTTACCTGATAACTGAAGTTTTAGTTTGTTCTTCTGCAGTTGGTAGTGTTGACTAGATGAGGGTACTGCGCAAAATGAACATAAGATTCCACTTTGTTTTCGGAACAAACCAAATGCTTGTAGTTAACACTGCGGAGTTCATGTAATTCTTGCAAAAGCGATGCGCACGACCAAAACACCGAGTGACGAGTCATCTCACGCTAGGGGTGCAACAGAAGCTCCTAAGCTCCTAACATGAGGAGCTCAACATCTCATTCGACATGAGTTCGAAGACATTCGTTCGCGGAACCCGACCAATTTGACTATGCGCTAGTCCTAAAATGGTTATACTTGTGAAATATCACGCTAACCGATACTTCCACACTTGAAGAACTCAGCCGATCAGAAACGTTTGGCCCAGAAAGTGCAACCCCTACCGTGGTATGACTCTGGCCTAGTTTTTCCTGTAGTAAGGAATAATTTCGTAGCGAGCATGTTAGTCCACTAAATGTGCAGTGAGACCCGAAGCGGGTTCCAAGGTTTTGTGTGTGATTGTCCGGCTTGCGTACTAATCTATGAGTGTCAAACCCGTCAAATGAATAATTTGGACAGACCGTCCGTCAAAAATGATCACAGGAACGGCTTGTTCTGTCCCGACACTGCAAAGGAATGCTGTTTTTTTTCCACAACTGCAATGGATGGCACCTCCACAATCCGTAGACAAGTACACTGAACTAGTAACCTGAGTCAGAACTTTCTGTCACACAATTGGAACAGCTCAACGACACTAGCAGTAAGCATCACACAAGCGCACATCATAACACACTTCCTCGGTAACTCGATATGGCAGTTGGGCAGCAACTTGAATTCATGTCCACCCCTCACGGGGTCGTATTGAAGACGGCTACGTTGCTACACATCAGCAGCGTAACGGTACCCAACCGGTTCTCCGTCGGGATATAATTATCGGATGCTGTAGACCGTAGAGCACATCAACGTACTGATCCGGTAATATACGAGTATGATATGCTCAGAATGTTCAATTGGTGTGTTCAGAATGTGGGAATCGTTTGCACGGTTTAATAACGGTTCCATAGGGCTGAGGAATTCTGATGAACAGGGTCTACGTGTAGTTCACTCGAGGTTTTTGCTTGGGTCGTCTCGCACTCCTGGGCTTTCAGGGTCCAAGGGTATCGCTGGTCTGTTTTAGGTATGTGAGCTGCGATCGACGGACCGCGCATCTTTCCCTCTCTCTCACCCCCCTCCTTACACTGACGTCTCGTCTGTCAGGCCCCTGATTACAAACACAGCCCGTGCTGTACCACTCGGGGAAAGGTCGATTAAAGTGATCACCCATGCTGGTAGTTGGTTTTGACGTAACTCAGGAGGTCCACAAGCGGAACCCATCCACAATTGGTATTTTGTGAGTGCCTACTGATCAGCACGGCACTGCACACGCGAAAGAGACAGAGAGATAGCCTCTCCTATTACAGTACTGTGGCGGTCGCGCTTGCTATTCATGCAAGCGAACCTGTTACAGTAGCTTTTCTTCCGCAACCACAGACGGTGCAAGCGTTCCTTTCTCTCCTGAATACTGACTCAGCAATCGAATGGCCCGAACTGTTTGCCCGATGATGCGTGATGCGATAGGAGTAGCATCCGAGTTTTGCGAGGCTCCTCACTTGTGGACACCCAAATATCGATTTTAAAAAACAAATGAAAAGCAATCAAATGCACAATTCGATGTCCTAGGTTTGTGTAGCAACGATGAATATGGCCAAAAACAAAAACGATTACCCAACGACATTGGGTAGCACGAGCCCTGTCAATCAGGAACACGTTGACCAGAAAAGAAAGTACTACTCCTATCGTATTACGCGTCCGATGCCCAGGTCGTGGCAAGGAATCCTTAGTTGCTTTATTTTTTGTCCTTGTCGGCGGTAAAACCTCGCGAGCCTCAGATAATCATAGTCGTCTCACTCACCGGAGCCAGAGTTGTTGAAGCTGCAGCGTTTGGGTGCCTCGCCATGCCGCCGCCGACGGCGGTCGCTCCTGCCAAGAGCAAGAAGGCGCACAGACGACCATCGCTGCTGGTTACCCAGCTGTGCATTACGTCTGACAGCGCCAATCAAATGTGTGATAGAGAGGTTCTTGCCAAGATGGCAACCCCCATTCTCACGCGCAGCGCCGGGCCCTACCGTTTGTGCTACAGTAGGCCTAAATCGTCATGTGACGCGATCGACACTACGCCGACCAGTGTCGTTCATGGGTGTCACCGGTAGCAACTCTGCGTAGGGAACAGACACAAAGTACGTCACGTAGGCAATATCGTTGCCTTGGACAAAATACCCTAAGCGATGACCAAGCGCGACGAAATCCTCTACGGTAGAAAATGGTCCTGAATCGCAAATCACCTCGGGAATCGTCCTTGGAGGCAGAAGGGACTTCCCCCTGGAACGTTGCCCTGCGCATCACGCGCACCAATGCTTCCGTGACATCTTGACGGATCGCTGCGATATGTGCACGTGCAAACAAGCCAACCAAAAAGTTCGGAAGGCGATCTTTGACGTAGATAACCACCGTGGCTCGTCAACAGTTTTGTTGCTTTCGAGAAAAGAAACAATGCTAGAGCTGTTTGCTGGGACTGAAATATTTGCCAGAACAGAGCGGCAGTCAGGAGGTATTTCCCTCCCTGAACGCGTGTTGAGTATTTGCGTCCTGTTTGTACCCTTGAATGTAGTGCATCGTCGACGAGTTTATTCCAACATAAGCAGAGCATCTACGTATGCAATCAGGTGAACAAGGCACTGGGCGGGCAAGCGCATGGAAGAGCAGCTTACAAAGCACTTCGGAAGATGTCAACGTAGCTGTCATGGTGCAGGCGAACAAGTCGCAGTGATGAACAGATGCCACAATGTCTGGATCGGCGGCGGCGCGTTGGCGAGAAATTTGTTTCGTAATGGAGACAAAATAAGTCCAGAGAAGAAACGAGATGCCTTGTCTGGTGTATATGATATGTACATATGTACATCAATCGCTGATCTAATGAGAATGGTTATTGAGGTAATCCGGGAAATGTGATCTGTGGGGGAGCTCGAAATACAAGGTTGGAAGTAATCACGGAATCTAGCTCCAACTTGTACCCATGTATATTCAACGATCTTCCAGCTATGCTGCAAGAAGTATGTGCTGCCCCAAGTGGTCGGTATCGCGTATGCAAAATGTACTCCGTACCTCAATCGGTCGATACTACGTACGCAAACAAGTAGTCAAAGCCATAGAGCAGATTATTCCTTCTTCCTACCTTGAACGTCTACTCCAATACTATTTCCTGTACCATATCGACCTACACAATTTCCACAGTGGCACACGCAACCATCATTGACGGACCATAAAGTCTATCTCGACCAATGCGCAGTGCGATATGCAGCACTGCTACATCAAAATTTAGATAACTGCATTTGTAGACTGCTTGTGTTGCATAGTGGTAGTAGTGTGTTGCTTTCCCAGCCAAGATACCTATCGACGTCCCACGCCGTTCGACCTAGCCACTTACCCATCGACGTGAAAACCACGGACGGCGAGGCCAGAACGACATAGATCAGGGACTCCTCCCGGCCCGCACGGAGCACAAGGCGGCGTTCCCCCGCGTGGGAAAGTTCGCCACCACCTTCAAGCGGCCCCACCTCAGCCCCTACGGCCACACCGTTCCCAATCACTTGGCCCCTCTCCGCCAGGGTGCGCGACGCGCTCGACGACAGCAGCGACCGTGCGAGCTGCCCAATATCAGGTACAAAGACGGAGCAGGTTCAACGACCGCACGCAAGCATGTCGTGCAGTTTGCACGTGTCAATACAGGGTGGTAAATGGACACCTCCATGTGCACTTCGAGGAAGCGAATCTGCACAGATACTTATACCCACCCACAACTTCTGATTACGTATCACGTGTTACTGCGGCATCATCCACAATGGTCCTGTCGATTTTCTTGGAAAGTACGCAGGATGCGCACTGACTATCGAAATTCCGCAAGAAATGGCGCCAAGTATGTAAGCTGTAAGGCAAAACACTCTTTAAGGCGCTTCCTTATCCTGCCGAAATTGTGCCTCGATTCTTCATGCCTACGGGTTTCGCTGCTACGCCACCATTTAATTTGGAACTAGAGTCGGAGATCGGGATATCTTCGGTACGGTGGGATATCGTCGCAGAAAACGACCAATTACAGCCCCATGACTAAAACAAGGCAGAGATAAGTTGTAGTACCCGACCCATAAAGCAAAGCAGTCCGATGGTGCAAGCGAATAGAGACGGAGCTAGCCTCTGCTGCAAAAGTGGCGGTCGCGGTTGCTACTCATACATTGTGATGCCGCTACAATTACCGACGGGGAAAGCATCCCTGCCCTATCTCTCAAGGTTCAGCAATCGCATCACCCGAATCGTTTGCCCGATGATGCCGAATCGTTTGCCCGATGCCCTGTTCATTGCACCTCAAACACTTTGCTAACGACCAGGTATTCATGTCTGCGGCACCCCTTTGCGAGCCTTATTTCAGAATCGTGGCACTCACAGGCACCAGAGCTTCCAGAGTCCAAACGCCTACGCGTCTGGCCAAATCGCCTCCAACGCCCGGCCCGACCACCAGCGCGTCAACGACAGCGGCCCTCTCTGCCAAGATCAAAACCGAGTGCAGGCACAGACGATCGCTGCTGTTTACCCAGCTGTGCATTGGGTCTGACGGCGCGAATCGAACCCGTGGTATATCGTAGCTTGCTGAGATAGCAATCCTCAATCCCGCGCGTAGTAACGGACCCTGTTAATTGTACTCGCTCTGAGTCGTTTCATGACGTGATCAACATGACACTACGCTCCGACGAGTGTCGCTCGCGGTGTAGATACTGGCACCAACGTTTCTGAGTCGGGAACAAAGCCACCAAACTACGTCACGGAAATAATACGGTTGCCTTGGAGGAATCATCCTAAGTGATCACCAAGTGTATCGAGACTCCTCACGGTCGTAGAAAGTCCCCAGTCGCAAAATCACCTCGTGAATCCTCTATAGCGGCAGAAGGGACCGCCCGCTGGAGCGCCGTTCTGATTACCACACGAGCGAGGGCCTCTGCAACATCTTGGGGGATCGCTGCGACATGTACATGTGCAGACAAGCCGACCAAGAAGTGCGAGAGACGATATTTGGCCAATATGACCACCGCGACTCACGGGTAGTTGTGGCGTTTTCGCAAAAAGGAACCATAGTCGCCAATGTTGGAGTATTTTAACCGTTTGTAAGGATTGAGCTGTCTCCGATAACTGGGCGGCAGTCAGAAGGTGTTCTTCTTGTTGAGCGAGTGTAGAGTGTTAACATCCTGTTTGGTTTGGTATGCACCCTCGAGTAGTAGTGCATCGTTGACGAGTGTATATCACCAAAAGCAAAGCAAATTCGCACGAATTCATGTAAACATTGCACAGGGCGAGCAAGCGAATACAAGAGCGGACTACAGAGCACAGCGGGAGCTGTCATTGTAGTTAATACTGCAGGCGAACAAGCCGTAATGATGAACATATACCAGGCACAGGTTTGAGGATCGGCGGCGGCGCCTTGGTGAGCAATTGGTTCCAGAAATAAGAACAAAGGTCAGGCAGGAAAGGAGATGCCGTATCTTGTAGAGATGATGGATACATTAGTTGCGCGTCTGATGAGACTGGTGACTGAGGCAATCGGGGGGGTGACCTCTTCGGGGGAGCTCGAAAATACAATCTCGGATGCTGCCCCAATTGGTCGGTATCACGTATGCAAACTGAACTCCGAACTTTAATTGATTGATACTACGTACACCAACAAGTACGTGTACACGAGCTGGGTCATGTCAAAACAGGATATCGGCTACGCATCGACAAGTTTTACGTAGCTGAACATAAAAATTTGACACGGCGTTGTTTATGCACTAACCGAAACGCTTCCTTCTGAGCTTTCGCATATCAATAGAGATATAACCCAAAATGCAACCCTAAACGATGCAAATGCTATTGAACCTCATCTGAAAACAAAACTCAAACAGCCAGGAAACAAAAACAAATTGCACGGGCGTCACCAATGCGGTGATAAAATTCTAGAGCAGAAATCGCCAAATTGAGCCGTACATCGTAGTAAATACATTTTTTTCGTTGGACATTATCTAAGCAAGGATACTTGTTTTGGTTATATCTCGTGAAGGGCGACGAATTGGGCAATCAAAATCATGTCACCCTTCTCTTTGTGTCCTCATCAACGTCTCCACCGAAGTTGGCCTCGATCGGGAACGACGATTTCAGGACCTTCCATAGGATTTTACGGTCTAAACGTCCGCTAAACCAAAAAACAAATAGTGGTGCTGTACGTCGTGCGTATTTACGGATATCTCGGCGAGACCAAAATGGTTTCACAGTGTTTTTTGGGTACATTCACTAAGGTGCCAGGTTCCTTCCTATTTCCATGTCCCAACTTGCCGTGGTTCACTAGATACAACTCCGTGATTAATTGTGTGTTTTATGGCTGGCCCAGCTCGTGGTTCAACAGGTTGCCTCATGTGCAGATACCTAGCCAGCATCAGAGCAGGATCTTCCTTCTTCCTACTTTGAACTTCTGTTCCATGCGTATTTCCTGTTTCATGTCGACCTACACAATTCCCACAGTGACACACGCAACCGTCATTGACCGACCATAAATCCATCTCGACCAATACGCAGTGCGATATGCAGCACTGCTACAATGGAATTTTGATAACTGCATCTGCAGACTGCTCGTGTTGTATAGCAGCAGTAGCATGCCGCCTTCCCAGCCACGATGCCTACAGATCCCACACCGTTAGACCTAGCCACTTACCCATCGACGTGAAAAACACGGACGGCGAGGCCAGAACGGCATAGATCAGGGACTCCTCCCGACCCGCACGGAGCACAAGGCGGCGTTCCCCCGCCTGGCAAAGCTCGCCACCATTTTCAAACGGCACCACTTCCGCCCGTGTGCCCACACCGTCTATCACTGCCCCTCTCTCTGCCAGGGTACGCGCCGCGCTCGACGACAGCAGCGACCAGGGAAGCTGCCCATCGTCAGGTACAAAGACGAAGCGATTTCAACGGCCGCACACAAGCATGTCGTGCAGTTTGCACGTGTCAATACAGGGTGGTAAATGGACACCTCCATGTGCACTTCGAGGAATCGAATCCGCACAAAACATTACACCCACCAACGATTTCTGATTACGTATCACGTGTTATCGCGGCATCATCCACAATAGTCGTGTCGATGTTCTCAGAAGGTACCCAGGATGCGCGCCGACAATCGAGCTTCCGCAAGAAATGGCGCCGGGTATGTAAGCTGTGTGCCCACACACTCTTCTAGGCGCTTCCTCACCCTGCCGAAATTGTGCCTCGATTCTTCACGCCGATCGTTTTCGCTGCTACGCTACCATGGAAATTGGCACTAGAGCTGAAGATTGGGATAGCTTCGGTACGGTGGGATGCCGTTGCAGAGAACCACTAATCACTGCCCCATGCCTAGAACGAGGCAAGGATAAGTTGTGGTTGCCGACCCACCAAGCATATCAGACAGTGCAAGCGAACAGAGACAAGGAGCTAGTTTCTGCTGCAAAATTAGCGGTCGTGGTAGCTATTTATGCATTGTGAAGCCGCTGCAATTACCGACGGTGACAGCATGTATGACCTTTCTCTCAAGGTTCAGCAATCGCATCACCCGAATCGTTTACCCGATGCCCTTGTCAGGCCACCTCAAGTACTTTGCCAAATACCAGGTAACCATGTCTGCGGTACCCGTTCGCGAGCCGTATATCAGAATCGTGTCACTCACAGGCGCCAGAGCTTCCAGGGTCCAAACGCCTAGGCATCCAACCAAACCGACCCCAACGCCCGGTCGGACCACCCGCGCGTTCATGACAGCGGCCCTCCCTGCCAGGAGCAAAACCGAGTGCAGGCGCAGACGATCGCTGCTGGTTATCGAGTTGTCCATTGGGTCTGACAGCGCAAATCGAACCCGTGGCAGATCGTACCTTGCTGAGATGGCGACCCCGAATCCCACGCGCAGCACCGGATCCTGTTAATTGTACTCGCTCTAAGTCGTTTCATGACGTGATTGGCACTAAGCGCCGACGAGTGTCGCTCGCGGTGTAGTCACTAGCAACAACGTTTCTGCGGCGGAAACAAAGCCACAAAACTACGTCACGGATGCAATACCGTTGCCTTGGAGGAATCATCCTGAGCGATCACGAAGTGCGACAAAACTCCCCACGGTATAAGATAGTCTCCAATCGTCAATCACCTCGGTACTCCACCATGACGGCAGAAGGGACCGCCCGCTGGAGCGCCGTCCTGAGCACCACTCGCGCCAGCACCTCTGCAACATCTTGGGGGATCGCTGCGACACGTTCACGTGCAGACAAGCCGACCAAAAAGGGCGGAAAACGATATTTGACCAATATGACCACCGCAGCTGGTTAATAGTTATGTCGTTTTCGAGAAAAGAAGTCATAGCCGCTAATGTTCGAGCATTTTAGATGCTTGTTGGGATAGAGCTGTATGCTAGAGCTCGCCGGCAGTCAGGATTTTTTTCCCTGCTTGAGCGAGTGCAGCGTGTTGGCGTTTTGTTTGTTTTGATGAGTACCCGCGAGTAGTAGCGCATCGTTGACGAGTGTATACCAAGATAAGCAAAGCAATGCATGCAATCATGCGACCAGCGCACAGAGCGAGCAAGCGAATACAAGAGCGAACTACAGAGCACAGCGGAGGCTGTCATTGTAGCTATAATAATGCAAGCGAACAAGCCCCAATGACGAACAGACACCAGACACAGGTTTGAGGATCGGCGGCGGCGCGCTGGCGAGCAAATGGTTTCTGAAGAAAAAACAAAAAACGCCAGAGCGGAAAGGAGATGCTATATCTTGAGGAGATGATCAGTACATTTGTTGCGGTTTTATGAGACTGGAGATGAAGACAGTTGAAGGAGTGAGCTCTGTGGAGGGGTTTGAAATACAAAGTAATCATGAAACCCAACTTAAACTTGGTATCCTTGTATCTTCAAAGATCCTACGGATCTACTACACAAAATGGGTGCTATCCCAGTTGGTCGCCATCACGTATGCCGACTGAACTTCGAGCTTCAATGGGTCGATATCACGTACACGATAAAGTACCCTGGTACTTGTGTACGAGATGGGCTAGCCAAGACCCTGTCAAGACGGGAGATCGGCCACCCACCGACCAACTTTACCCAACTGGACACGAAAATTTGACACGGCATTGTTCATGCACCGGCCAAAACGTTAACGTTTATTTAATGTATTGGGTTTCGGGATATACACTTCGTAAGGTGCCAGGGTCCTTCCTATTTTAATGTCCCAACTTGCCGTGGTTTACGATATACAACTCCACGATTAATGGTGCGTTTTGTGGCTGGCCCAGCCCGTGGTTCAACAGGTTGCTGCATGTGCGGATACATTGCCAACGTCAGAGTAGGTTCTTGCTTCTTCCTACCCTGAACTTCTGTTCCGCGCGTTTTTCCTGTTGAATATCGACCTACACAACCTCCACAGTGACACACGCAACCGTCATTGACCGACCATAAATCCATCTCGATCAATGTGCAGTGCGATACTCAGCACTGCTACATGAAAATTTAGATAACTGCATCTGCAGACTGCTTGTGTTGTATAGCAGCAGTAGCATGCCGCTTTCCCAGCCACGATACCTACAGACCCCACACCGTTAGACCTAGCCACTTACCCATCGACGTGAAAAACACGGACGGCGAGGCCAGAACGACATAAATCAGGGACTCCTCCAAACACGCACGGAGCACGAGGCAGCGTTCCCCCGCCTGGGAAAGATCGCCACAATCTTCGAACGGCGCCACCGCCGTCCCTGCGCCCACACTGTCCCCAATCATTCCCCCCCACTCCGCCAGGGTGCGTGCCGCGCTCGACGACAGCAGCGACCGGGCGAGCTGCCCATTATCAGGTACAAAGACGGAGCGGTTTCAACGGCCGCACACAAGCATGTCGTGCAGTTTGCACGTGTCAATACAGGGTGGTAAATGGACACCTTCATGTGCACTTCAAGGAAGCGAAATCCGCACAAAACATTATACCCACCAACGGCTTCTGACTACGTATCACGTGCCATTGCCACATCATCCACAATAGTCATGTCGACGTTCTCGGAAAGTATGCAGGAGGCGCATTGAGTATCGAACTCCCACAAGAAAGGGCGCCAGGTATGTAAGCTTTGTGCTTCGATTCTTCACGCCGACCGTTTTCACTGCTACGCTACCATTGAATTGGGCACCAGAGTCGGAGTCGGGATAGCTTCGGTACGGTGGGATGTCGTTGCAGAGAACCACTAATCACTGCCCCATGATTAAAACAAGGCAGGGATAAGTTGTGGCTGCCGACCCACCAAGCAAATCAGTCCGATGGTACAAGCGAACAGAGACAATAAGCTAGTCTCTGCTGCAAAAGTCTCGGTCGTGGTTGCCACGAATGCGTTGTGAAGCAGCTACATTTGCCGATGATGAAAGCATCCCTGCCCTTTCTCTCAAGATTCAACAATCGCATCACCCGAATCGTTTGCCCGATGCCCTCGTCAAGGCACCTCAAGTACTTTGCCAACTACCAGGTACCCATGTGTGTCGTAACAATTCGCGAGCCGTATCTTGGAATCGTGTCACTCACAGGCGCCAGAGCTTCCAGGGTCCAAACGCCTAGGCGTCCCGCAAAACCGCCCCCAACGCCCGGTCGGACCACCAGCGCGTCCACGACAGCAGCCCTCCCTGCCCAAAGCAAAACCGAGCACAGGCACAGACGACCGCTGCTGGTTATCAAGCTGTCCATTGGGTCCGACAGCACAAATCGAACCCGTGGTATATCGTATCTTGCTGAGATGGCGACCCCCAATCACCACGCGCAGCACCGGACCCTGTTAATTGTATTCGCTCTAAATCGTTTCATGACGTGATCAACACTCCACGCCGACGAGTGTCGCTCGCGGTGTGGTCGCTGGAAGCAATTTTTCTGCGCCGGAATCAAAGCCCCACAAAACTGCGCCATGGAACCAATGCTGTTTTCCTGGAGAAGTCATCCTGAGCGATCACGAAGTGTGACGAAACTCCCCACGGTAAAGAAAAGTCCCGAATCGCAAATCACCTCGTGAATCCTCTATGGCGGCAAAAGGGACCGCCCGTTGAAGCGCCGTCCTGAGCACCAACCACGCCAGCGCCTCTGCAACATCTTGGGGGATCGCTGCGAAATGTGCACATGCAGACAAGTCGACCAAAAAGTGCTGGAGACGATCTTTGACCAATATGACCACCGCGGCTGGTCACTAGTTATGTCGTTTTCGCGAAAGGAACTATAACCGCCAATGGTCGAGTATTAGAGATGTTTGTTAGGATTGAGCTGTCTGCTAGAACTGGTGGCAGTCAGGAGGTGTTTTCCTTGTTGAGCAATCGCAGAGTGTTGGCGTCCTGTTTGTTTTATGATCACGATCGAGTAGGAGTGAATCGTCAACGAGTGTATACCAAGATGAGCAAAGAAACACATGCAATCATGTGAACAACGCACAGGACGAGAAAGCGAATACAAGAGCGGTCTACAGAGCACAGCGGAAGCTGACAATGTAGCCATGCAAGCGAACAAGCGGCGGTGATGAACACGCACCAGGCACAGCTTTGATAATCGGTGGCGGCGCGTTGGCAAGCTAACGGCTTCAGAAAGAAAACCAAAGAATGCCAGAGAAGAAAGGAGATTCATCATCTTGTAGAGGTGATCAGCATATTAATTGATGGTCTAGCAAAATGGTGATTCAGGCAACCGGGAGAGTGAGCTCTTTGGGGCAGCTCGAAAATGCAAAGTTGGATGTAGTTATGGAACCCAACTTCGACTTGTACCCATGCATCGTCAAATATCCTACAGATCTACTACACAAAGTACGTGCTGCCCCAATTGGTCGCTATCACGTACGCCAGCTGAATTCCGAACATAAGTTGGTCGATACTATCACACGTAAACAAACAAGCACGTGTGTACGAGCTGCGCCAGCCAAGACTCTTGTCAAAACGGGAGATCGGCCACGCACCGACCAATTGTACGCAGCTGGACACGAAAATTCGACAGGCGTTGTTTATGCACCAGCCGAAACGTTTTTTTCTGCTTTTGTCTATCGACAGAGAGATATATCACTGAAATACAGCCCTACACAATGGAACAGCGATTGAAACTCATCTGAAAATAAAACCCAAACGCCAGGAGAAAAATGGTTTTGCACGGGCATCGCGAATGCAGTGTAGTATTTCCAGAACAGAAATCGCAATATTGAGCGGTGCATCGCAGTATATACCTTTTCTTCGTTACACATTGTTTAAGCAAGGATGATATTTTTGGCTATATCTCGTGATGAGCGACGAATTGGAAAATCAAACTGATGTTCATCTTCTCCTCCTTGTGTCCCCGGTTACGTCTCCACCAGATTTCGCCTTGATCGAAAACGACAAGTGTTGAAACTGGAATAGGACTTTAGGGTCTAACGTCGGCCAAATAAAGGACAAAATAACGGTTTTGTACTTTGGGAGTATTTATGGATATCTCGGCGACACCGAGTTGAATTCTAACATAGTTGTCATTTTGGGATTGTTGGATACCAGGTATGCAGTAAGGTGTCAAGGTACTTTGTATTTTAATGTTCCAACATAAGATAACTCCATGACTAATGGTGCTCTTTATGGCTGGCCCAGCCCGTGGTTCAACAGGTTGCTGCATGTGCGGATACATTGCCAACATCAGAGCAGGATCTTCCTTCTTCCTACCCTGAACTTCTGTTCCATGCGGTTTTCCTGTTGAATATCGACCTACACAACCTCCACAGTGACACACGCAACCCTCAATGGCTGACCATAAATCCATCTCGATCAATATGCAGTGCGATTCTCAGCACTGCTACATGAAAATTTACATAACTGCATCTGCAGACTGCTTGTGTTGTATAGCAGCAGTAGCATGCCGCTTTCCCAGCCACGATACCTACAGATCCCACACCGTTAGACCTAGCCACTTACCCATCGACGTGAAAAACACGGACGGCGAGGCCAGAACGACATAAATCAGGGACTCCTCCAAACACGCACGGAGCACGAGGCAGCGTTCCCCCGCCTGGGAAAGATCGCCACAATCTTCGAACGGCGCCACCGCCGCCCCTGCACCCACACCGTCCCCAATCACTCCCCCCCACTCCGCCAGGGTACGCGCCGCGCTCGACGACAGCAGCGACCGGGCGAGCTGCCCAATATCGGGTACAAAGACGGAGCGGTTTCAACGGCCGCAAACAAGCATGTCGTGCAGTTTGCACGTGTCAATACAGGGTGGTAAATGGACACCTCCATGTGCGCTTCAAGGAAGCGAATCTGCACAAAACATCACACCCACCTACGGCTTCTGATTACGTATCACGTGCCATTGCCGCATCATCCACAATAGTCATGTCGACGTTCTCGGAAAGTATGCAGGAGGCGCATTGAGTATCGAACTCCCACAAGAAAGGGCGCCAGGTATGTAAGCTTTGTGCTTCGATTCTTCACGCCGACCGTTTTCACTGCTACGCTACCATTGAATTGGGCACCAGAGTCGGAGTCGGGATAGCTTCGGTACGGTGGGATGTCGTTGCAGAGAACCACTAATCACTGCCCCATGATTAAAACAAGGCAGGGATAAGTTGTGGCTGCCGACCCACCAAGCAAATCAGTCCGATGGTACAAGCGAACAGAGACAATAAGCTAGTCTCTGCTACAAAAGTCTCGGTCGTGGTTGCCACGAATGCATTGTGAAGCAGCTACACTTGCCGATGATGAAAGCATCCCTGCCCTTTCTCTCAAGATTCAACAATCGCATCACCCGAATCGTTTGCCCGATGCCCTCGTCAAGGCACCTCAAGTACTTTGCCAACTACCAGGTACCCATGTGTGTCGTAACAATTCGCGAGCCGTATCTTGGAATCGTGTCACTCACAGGCGCCAGAGCTTCCAGGGTCCAAACGCCTAGGCGTCCCGCAAAACCGCCCCCAACGCCCGGTCGGACCACCAGCGCGTCCACGACAGCGGCCCTCCCTGCCCAAAGCAAAACCGAACACAGGCACAGACGACCGCTGCTGGTTATCAAGCTGTCCATTGGGTCTGACAGCACAAATCGAACCCGTGGTATATCGTATCTTGCTGAGATGGCGACCCCCAATCACCACGCGCAGCACCGGACCCTGTTAATTGTATTCGCTCTAAATCGTTTCATGACGTGATCAACACTCCACGCCGACGAGTGTCGCTCGCGGTGTGGTCGCTGGAAGCAATTTTTCTGCGCCGGAATCAAAGCCCCACAAAACTGCGCCATGGAACCAATGCTGTTTTCCTGGAGAAGTCATCCTGAGCGATCACGAAGTGTGACGAAACTCCCCACGGTAAAGAAAAGTCCCGAATCGCAAATCACCTCGTGAATCCTCTATGGCGGCAAAAGGGACCGCCCGTTGAAGCGCCGTCCTGAGCACCAACCACGCCAGCGCCTCTGCAACATCTTGGGGGATCGCTGCGAAATGTGCACATGCAGACAAGCCGGCCAAAAAGTGCTGGAGACGATATTTGACCATACGACCACCGCGGCTGGTCAATAATTATATCGTTTTTGCAAAAAGGAACTATAACCGCCAATGTTTGAGTGCTTAAGGCGCTAGCCACTTACCCAGTGATGTCAGCGTCACGCTTTGGCGGGGAGAGCAAGCGCTTAGCTTGAGCACCAGCCAACGATCATGGCACCCGATTCGGCAGCCTCCCGCCTGTGCGTTTTCCTCGTCGCGCATCCGTAGGTGCCGCTCATCACAGTGCGCGGCAAGGTCCCGATCTGACCCTACCACATCAGCAACGTCGGCGAGCGGCGGGGCCGAGCTGTACGGTGGTGGCGACCAGACGAGCTGCCCGATTACCTCGCGACCCGCAGCACCGGTGTCACCGTTGTCGCCACCCCGCTCGCCGCCTCCACCACCGCCATCACCTTCCCCGTTGACGAAACTTCCGCCTCCACCACCCCCACCGGCATCCCCACCACCTCCCTCACTACCATCACCGCCACCACTGCCCCCCCCACCGCCACCCCTGCCTCCCCCACCGCCACCACCGCCGCCACCACGTCCACCTCCGCGAGTCGACGGAAAACACACCGCGCACGGAGCTTCGGCGGCGTCGAGCCGGCTCTTCAGCTGGGGGGCATAAAAAGGCGCACATGGGGAAAAACGCCAGTGGGCGATGATGGCGTTCACACAGACCAGTGCCAATGTAGATGCCAGGCTGTTTATTCTGCTCCAGCACGCGTTCCCTACACCGTCTGTTGGTTGCCGGTTACGGCTGCTAGCTCGTGAAACCCAATTTGCATCACAGTATTTCATGCTGTGTCATACCCGTCCCTGCACACTGGTGAAGACCTCAAGGGGTTACAACCTGCTCTGGCCTTTAGTGTTGGGATCGAGTAAAGTACGCCCAATACCTCGTACAGGGCACTTTACATTACTAAGCAGCACAGAAACTCCATGAAAATCGAAAACACGTACCGAGCTGATGGGGGAAGAGAGAACACACGACACCTGTGACCACTGCTTTGTTCAGGAGTAGGAAAGCAAAAGTGAGCCAAATAAAACTTAACGGTCCTGTTAATAGCCTGGTATATGATGCTACTACAACGGTAGCGTTCATCACGAGCTTAGGGGACGCTGACCAGCATTGGGTACTGGGCTCACCAGCTCCACCGTCTGCTCGCAACGGTGGAGTGCGCGTTGAAGGCCCGGCACTTGTTCATGCTCGAAAAAGTGAAGCCTCTCCTGCAAGTCGCGAACGGTAGCGTGTCATCGCAAACGTTGGAAAATTACGACTCTTGGAAACATTGGCGGGTGCGTCAAGGACTTTCGATACCTCAGGTTGTTGTATGTGAGACTTGAAGTGCTCCGCCCCCTGTCCCAACGCATCCGGGATTGCACCAAGGCGATATTCGGCCCGGAACATGCGCTGTATACAGCGCGTGCTACAGCAGGGGAATCATCCTACTGTAAGGGTGCAGCGGAAGTTTCTGAGCTCCCAAAATGAGGAGCTCAATATCATCATCACTCTCAACACGACTTCGAGTGCGTTCCCGTTCGCGCAATTCGACCACCATTTCTGCGCGCTATTCCGAAAAAACTATACCAGGTAGCAGGTATGCTCGCAAAAGTATCAGACTAACTGGTAGGTTGTCACTTGAGAAGCCCAACCGGCCAGAAATACCATATGGCCCAAAACGTGCAACCCGTACCGTGGAATGCCTCAGGGGCAAACTTACTTTGTCTGAGCGTCCTCACTCGAGGAGCTCCATACCTCACCCAAAAGCGGACTTTTGATAAACGTTGACGGGATAATGCCATGACCTAAGTATACTTGTACAGTGAAGAGCATAGTAAAACTCAAATATCATTACGACGATATGATATGGGGTATCCCCTCCGTTGAGGAGCTCCACCAATGAGAACTACGGTACGGTAGTTTGGCCCGAAAGCGCTACCCATATCGCCCTATCCTAGCATGCGACTTTCGATGAGAAAGAAACACACGTAACTAACACACTATTCTGGTACGTGACCAGGTTGTGCGTACCTGGTAATGCATACTAGTGTGTTCTGCCGGTCTAACGAGCAAGTAATGACGGTGTAAGCTTTTAAGAAGGATGCGTGTGTATCGACGGCAGGCGCAGGCTACGGCAGAGGAGGGGTAGCCCTATTGCCACCACCGCCGGGCTTAGACAACTGGCGCGAAAGGTTCTGAATCTCACCCGGGAAGGCGAGCGTATTAAAATAATCCAAGGCGGTGCGTATGGAGAAATAAAAAAAAATGTGCAAAACCGTACGAGCGGTAAAGATATATCTCAGGTATACCGGTAGGGTAGACACTCGCGCGGGTGCGCGGGTGGCCCTGATGAACTAAGATGCCCTTGATAAACGGGATTGTTGATAGTATATTGCTACAATACTAATGGCCCCGTATCCTAGGTTGGCATATCCGGATCGCAATCAGTGATTGATCGACACGGCGTGGCTGGCCCCTTGGGCGACCTTTATTGTTTCGTTATCGTTTTTACGACTGGCTCGTGACTCACCAATGTCGTCTCCAGTTCCGGCATAAACCATTCCAGATTACGCAAGTATATGTCCCGCTGCTCCAACACTCGACGAAGGTTGGCCTTGATGTCAAACTTTTGTCGACAGACGCGCGAAGAACAGACGGTTTGAACGGTTAAGCCCGAAGATGCCAGGCGGTGTGCACGTGCCAATATGGATCGCAGAGCTACCTAACTGTACGTGAATGTCGAATAGGCGAATAGTCCGATCGTATACGACGGACGCATCGCCAGCTTCCGAATGCGCGAAACACCTACACGGCAGTACCGCCCAGATTTTTCTGGAATTAGCGAAGATGCGCGCTGAAGATTGAGCTTCCGCAAGAAATGGCGTTCGACACAAGCTGTGTTTGCCTAAAGGTTTCTATAATGCAACGGCACTGCTTTAAGGGCAATGTTCTCCTCGAGGCTCAGGGGGAACTGGCCGGCATACGTAGATACATCATCAAGGGAAACTCACAACCATAGTGCCCCTGACATCCTCTCGGAGTTCGCGCAGCCGCTGCCGGAACCCCCTCTGTCTCCCCTGTCGCTGCAAGAACATAGAGACGCGCGAAAACACGAACGGTGCACTTGGAACATCCCAAAACATTCAATGTCTTGGGCTCTTTCCCGCGAAACTTACGTTTCCCCGTTTCATGCTCCCATCACACGGCTTGCATCAAAAGGCGGTACTGTATCCAGTCCAGCAAAAAACGGTTAGACGGAGGGCACGCAAGTAGTACACATCGTGATGCGCGTTGAATATCGAAATTCAGCAAGAAACGTTGTATTAGCTGTGCACGCCCAAACGCGGTTGAAGGCGCTCTCCCGCCCTCGCCGATACGTTGTTTCGACGCCAACGCTTTTCGTTTTGGTTTTATGTTGCTAGTTTACGGTTTTCGTAGTGGTCATCAAATTATGTTCGTTTGTCGTGTTTTGGGCTTGACTCTAACGCTGCACATTGTCGGGTGGCAAGAGTAGTAATAGAGTCGGTAGCTGGAGTCAGAAATCGTGATAGCTTCGGCACGATGAGATGCTAGCATACATTTACAATCAAGAATATCCACAGCATGGCTGGAACAAGGGAGGGATATCTTGTGAGTGGCGACCGACCAAGAAGGGTAGCACGATGGTGCAAGCGAAATGCACACACATAACTAGCCTTCGCTGGATCAGCGGTTGTGATTGCTACGGGGTGGACGTCGCCCGGGTCTGATGAGCATTTCGACCGGCATTCTGTACGCCATACAACGGTGAACCCCGCGCCATATAACAGTGAAACCAATCCGGCAGGATACTAGCCGGTGTACTCCGGCGTTTGCGGTCACACCCCGGTACGTGGATACTTTAGACATAGTAAGGCAGCCGGTACGAGCCACCTGCACTATCTGAATTTCTGGTGGAAGTTAATGGAAGCTTCCGCGAAAGCTTCCATCGCTTCCATGCAAGCTTCCACGGAGGCTTTCATCGCTTCCATGGAAGCTGGGGAAGCTTCCATGGACGCTTCCATGGACGCTTCCGTGGAAGCTTCCGTTGAAGTAACTTCCATGGAAGTTTTTCGTGGAAGCTTCCACGGAAGTCACTTCCACTGAAGCTTCCGTGAAAGCTTCCACGGAAGTTACTTCCACAGAATCTTCCACGGAAGATTTCGTGGAAGTAAATTTGCTTCCACGGACACTTTCACGGAAGCTTTCACGGAAGCTTTCGTAGAAGTATATTGGCTTACACGGAAGCTTTCACGGAAGCTTTCACGGAAGATTTCGTGGAAGTGAATTTGCTTCCACCGAAACTTTCCCGCAAGCTTTCACGGAAGCTGTCACGGAAGCTTTCACGGAAGCTTTCGTGGAAGTAAATTTGCTTCCACGGAAGCTTCCGAAAGTAAATAATAAATAGTAAATAATAAATAAAAATGTTCTTCCACGGAAGCTTTAAAAAAAAATCCCGTTGGAATCTTCCGCGATAGCTTCCTTGAAGGAAAACTACTGCAACAAACGCTTCTGTGAAAGCTTCCGGCATGTGGTTGACGTACTCTATAAAATATAATATATCCTAACCCTAACCCTAACCCAATGAAACGCAACAACCAATGTACGGTGAAACCCCCTCCGTCTCGTACACAGTGTGCGTCAACCATGTTGTCGAAAAAGTAGTAAGCTCTACTGGAGGCACAGTAGTGTATAATACAAATATATCCGTGGGAGCTGTCGTGGAAGCCGCTGAGATTTCGTGGAAGCTGCGGAAGCTTCCATGGAAGTAAAACGTATAATTCCGTGGATGTAGCTTCCACCTTTTCGTGGAAACTACTTCGAAAGCTTTCACGAAAAGCTTTGGTGGAAGCTTTGGTGGAAGCCGCTGAGCTTCCGACCTTCCGTGGAAGCTACCGCTTGCTTCCATGGAACTAAAACCTAAAGATCCGTGGAAGTGCTTTCGTGGAAGCTTTCGAATCCGTGGAAGCTTCCGAGGAAGCTTTCGTGGAAGCTTCCGTGGAAGTGACTTCCGCGGCGTCTTCCACTACTTCTTTGGAAGCTTTCGTGGAAGCTTTTGTGGAACCTTCTTTCAAGCTTCCGGGATTTTTTTTTCATGGAAGCTTCCATATCTTCCATGGAAGCTTCCACGGAAGATTTCATGAACTTCCACGCAAAAAACAAGTAGTGCTCCGGAGACCGGCCGGTACAAGGTACTCTCCGTGGAGGATTTTTCGTGTACCGGAAAATGGCTTCAAACACCATCGTTACACCGTTTTCTGGCCAAGACATTTTTAATAGTATCGTGGGATCCCTGGTGCTGGGGACCAGAATACTGTTATGACAATTAAACAAAATATTCACCCCGATCAAAAGAGTTCATACAATTGTACTATTTAGTTTTGAAGGATAGGTTAGGGCAATAACTAAAAACAAGTACGCTATTGCCGTTTGGAGTCAAAAACAACTACAGCTGAGACCAGCACACAAACGCACGCCACAAGCCCTGCGATTGACCAAAGGAAAATGGTCAAAGGGGGTATACCCCCGGGTTTTTCGGACATTTGCGGGTACAAGGAAACACGCCGGCGAAACGTGCCCGCGCTTGCCCCAATCGGCCTAAACTTCAATCATGACGCGCTGGCATAACACCCGCAGCCCATGCCGACCACGCACACCGTTTTGTGTTTTTTTCGGGCACGATATTGGGCTAACGGGGCCGCGGCGAAAGAGGGTGCACCAGAATGCCCTCTTTAAACTACAACGTGGGGGGGTGTACACTCTACTAAATTTCTCCTCTACCCCCTCTTGACCGCATTTGTCCCCCTTTTGGTCGAAAACCATACCCCGTCTTGACCATTACATCTTCGAAAGCGAGTACAGCGAGGACGGCTGCGCGCCACTACCCAACGGCCCGACTAGACCACGAGCGGAACATCCAGTAGTTGCGAGTGGGTGGGATCGTTGATCTTCGAAGTGACGGAATAGCAAAAACAAAACAAAAAAAACATTCAAGCACGAAAGCAAATGACAAAAATATTTGCTTCCTTGGAAATGAAACGGGATAACCAGAGCACATAACCTTCAATTACCAGGCACGTGCTGCTTGGGGTGCTGTGCTCGTTGCGTCGTTGTCGGGCCGGAGGCAACACACGCGCATATCGAGGCATTCACAACGAAGAAAACAAGCAGCGGTGTAGCAAGCCTGTGCCCATGGTTGTTGAAGTTCAGAGCAATTGCATCCTCTAATCCTTCACGCAGAACGCTGCGAAGGTTATATGATATGATATGAAATGATACGAAATGATAATACACATACTACAACAACAGTACGAGATGTCCCCTTATAGTGCTGGTTGCCCCTGTGAAATCGCTTGGCACAGATGTGTACCACAACCAGTACTGGAAGTGTAGGGAGCAGTACCGGTTGTCACTATAATAGTGCCGGTATTAACGGCTCTTGCATACCGGCACTATGGGGGACCGGTACAGCACTTGTAGATACGAGTACTGTTGGTGCTGCTTGTGGCCTCCGTTTGTTTCTCATCATTTCCCCTTCGTTTGTGTTCGCTATGATTGTGTTCTTCCTCGTCATGGGTTCGAGGGCTTGTGGCACAAGGGCTTGGGGAGGGGGAGGGTGCCCTTTTCACAAGGGGCATCGTTTGCACAGCACCGAGGCCGCAATAAGCACCATCACGACTCGTACATGCCAGCCCCGTGCTGGTCCCTCAATAGGGCCGGTTTGTGCCAGTAGTAGATACCGCCACTATCGTAACGACAACCTCCTATACATCCAGTACTGGCTATTATACACAATTGTGCAAGTGGGCAATTGGCACTATAGGGGAACATCTCGTACTGCTGTCGTATGTGTATTATCATATCGTATCATTTCATATCATATCATATAAGTTCGCAGCGTTCTCCGTGATGGATAAGAGGATGCAATTGCTCTGATCTACAACAACCATGGGCACAGGCTTGCTATACCGCTGGTTATTGTCTTCGTGTTGACTACTTCGATATGCGCGTGTGTTGCCTCCGGCCCGACAACGACGCACCGAGCACAGCACCCACGCAGCGTGTGCTTGGTAATTGAAGGTTGTGTGTTCTGGTTATTCCGTTCCATTTCCCAAGAAGAAAATATTTGCCCTTGGCTTTTGTACTTGAACATTTGTTTTGTTCTTTTTGTTTGGTATTTCGTCATTTCCGGAGATCAACGATCGCACCTACTCGCAACTACGGGATGTTTCACTCGTGGTCTATTCGGGCCGTTGGGCGGTGACGTGCAGCCGTCCCCGCTGTTCTCACTTCTGAAGGTGTCAGAATTGGTCAAGACGGGGTGTGGTATTCGGTCAAAAGGGGGACAAATGTGGTCAAGAGGGGGTAGAGGGTAATTTAGTAGATCTTGGGGTGTACACCCCCCCACGTTGTAGTCAAAAGGGCGGATTCTTTTGCCTCCTTTTTCGCCGCGGCCTCGTTAGCGCTCGGCATGGGCTGCGGGTGTCCTACCAGCGCGTCGATATTGAAAGTTTAGACCGTTTGGGGCAAGCGCGGGCACGTTCCGCGGGCGTGTTTTCCCTGTACCCACAAATGACCGAAAAACCTGGGGGTATACCCCCGTTTGAACATTTCCTTTGACCAAAACCCGTTTGCCTACACACTCTGCTTAGTCGTCGCCTTGTCGTTTTTTTTCACGATCGATCATTGGTGTTATACTATCATCTAACCCGTAGGTTGCGTAGTGAGAAAAAAATGATCGAACAACGAAGTCCGATACATGAACGACAGCAAGGTGTAATGACTTGGTTCGTAAAGTGAAACAAGATGCAAAGTGTTGGCGAGTGATTAATCCTAGCAACACAAACCAGAAACAGTTGAAACCCAGGCAGGGTGGCCATATACAGGTATACCTGGGCGGGTCATTTTGCCTCTGAAACATGTACGACGTATTTTCGGCCAATCGCGTGGTTCGCGTGGCGTCATTTTTACTTGATTAGAATATGTACCTGGTTTGGGTAAAAAATGACCAGTCTAAGTGTACTCGTACCTGTTTGTTTTGTTTTTGTTCAATAATTCCATACGGTTCGAATTAATACATACGATATCATATTGCATTGCATAACATGAATACTCGTTGTATTATTCTTCTTCATAAGACAAAGGCTGGGGAAGACTTAAACCCGGACCTCGGACTTTATCGTCACGCGGTGCACGTGCTGGTCCCGTGATCTCATGCACGCGGGACACGCGAGAATGTGGCATATTTTTGGTGTTTCTGTTATATTAGGTTGCGCGGATGTGGAAATTGATGTGTCCTCGGGATTTTACGGTAGGGGAGCGGAAAACCACGGGGAACAGACGATTCCACGGGAACCATAGGATGGAAATGACAAATCAGAATTTCCACGTGAACGATCGGGGTGGGAATGGAAAGCATAATATTTTCACGGAAACTGCGTGGATGGGACCACGGCAACGTCATTTGCACGGGAACGTGGAATACCATTTCCTGTGAAATTCTATACCTGGCAGTAATGTCCTACGGGAAAATATCCCGAGGACTTCCCTGTTTTTGAGTATATTTTGGTTAACCCTTTTGGAATTTCAAGCGGAAAAAGCGTCTTCAAAAAGTGACGATTATAGCATTGGTCATGCGAAGCAGTCGCCATGCTGGGGCACATGAGGAATGTGCCCGAACTGCAAACAAATGCAAGGGGCTGTACACCAGGTGCGCAGCACAGCACAATTGTACGCATACTGATGTGCGCTCTTCCTACTATTAGACGTCTGATCAGATCCCAGTAGACGCGTTTTTGTTTGCTATACTACAATCAAGTCCAAAGGGCACGAGGAAAATAGTATACCTTGCATTATCACGGACTATTGATAGACGAAGACCCCGTTTCATGCCACATGCTACTATCCCCTTTGTTCGTTTGGGGCTTCAAGGGGAACGAAAAGTAAAATCAATGTGATGGTTACAGAACGGGTCACGCGATGTATGATAGTCGGGGTTGCTGGGTAAGAGGAGTGTCCGAGGCGAATGCTGGGAGTTACCAGACGCACAGCATGCTGATAATCGTACTGCTGTAATATCTTCCTATTTATATTACAGGTATAGTTTTTTTTCAAGACCGCACGAATTATCTTCCGTTGGTCGATATTGATGAGCCCAAAGAGAGTTAACACATGGCGAGGAGTCGCTTAAACCAGGGATTTTCTTGGGCCGCCATCAGATCCGCGGGCTGGGTCAGCTGGGTTTAAAAATATCATAGGTCGGGTTGGGTCGGGTCGGGACGCATGCTACGATAGAGGTGCACCACGTTTTGTCTGAGATTTCCTCAATTTAGGGGCTTGAGACCTCTCCAAAGAACTGATTTGGAGAAAAATAAACCTGCTACCGCATGAAAAATCCCATGGCCTAGATACACGACGAGAATCGTGCTGAAAAATGACATATTTCCGATGATTTGGGGCTAAGGAGCCCCGTCATTCAGAAAAAATAACAGAAAAAATGTGATACTTTCTATCGTAGCACGCGTCTCGGGTCGGGTCAGGTCGGGTCGGATCGGATCAGGGACTGATTCTACAATAGCCCCCCTCCAAAAACAGCGATATTATTTCACGGATGTTCCATGGCTGCTCGATACGAGGAAGGACGCTACGGAAAGCACATTCATGCATTTTATTGTTTACAAACGACTATCGAACGATGACCTCGGGGTGGCACGGGACACCGTATTTCCGGAGATACGGCCGGTGTTGGTTTCAAAACCAGCGGTTTCGTTGAAGAAAACTTGGGGGGGCTACCGTAGAACGACCCCAGGTCGGGTCAGATTCGGTAACAAAAATCTCACGGGTCGGGTCGGTTCAGGTGTGAGGACTTAGAAATCTCACGGCTGGGGTAGGATTGGGTCATGACCCGTGAGAAACGCGCCATGTCTCGAGTCGGGCCACCTTAACCCGCGAGTTGGTTTCCCCTGATCCATAGGTCGGACAGGCAGATCCGGCCCGAGGGCCCAACACTTGAAAAAGGTTCCGCGTCCTGCCCGAAGCCCCTCTCGATCCGACACTACTTCAATTCATATTCTCATGTATGTATACATATCAGCATACGCTCATATATATGCGTTTTAGATTACCGCTTGTGCTTTCCAGCTCAACTCGTACCAGGTAGAACATTTCACACCCAGCAACCTTCTGAGCAAGCCGTGGTTGCAAGTGTCATCCTTTTCTCCCCCAGAGCGTGCCTTCATTTTTATCACGCATAGTTTTCCCGTAGCTCGTCGATTCGCAATTCCAAGTCACGCTCTCGCACGTTGGACTTGTTCTGTTTACGTCCAGTAAACCTCGTTACGAGTATGCACGAAACGAGTGTGCACTCGGACTCGCAAAATCGGCCTCAGTAGTTACGAAAGTTACCTACTATACCACCGGGGACGCCGGCACGAGTCGTTGGCACTGTCGCCGAACTTCAATGAGAGACAACACCGGTGGCACAAAAAAATTGCACGTCTTTGTAGTTGATCGATATGTGACGCATTGTTATTTGTAGGGGTCGATTCTGAGGCGTGTTTCGGGTTGATTAATGCGTCGGCGTCGTCTGGTAGTACTAAGTTTGCTTTTGCCGTGAATGTACGCTTTTTTCATATGCATGGCCCGAAGACGTAATAAGTTTGGTTCGGCAAATATGACGTATTCCCGCACCTGGTACCTGGTATAACTTTTTTTCTTACGCTAGACGCATACTACGACAGGCGTGAACACCATTTCTGCGAGACTGTCCGCTTGAGAAGCCCTATCCCGACTTCGAGGATGACCGAAAGCTGAAACCGCAGCTCGATAAACACTTCCATGGCCTAGGATATTATTAGGTACCAGGCATACTATATTATAAATAGTAACACTGCTGTAAACAAAGTACAACGATACGCCGACGATAATGGGTAGTTGTTCGGTTGATTAGCTGATTAGTTGATCAGCACCATATCGCCAGGCGGAAATATCTTGGCCAGAAAGTACTACCCCTAACGTTGCACGTTGCACGTTTCGCTAGAGTATTGGGGTATGCACACCAGAAAGAGTGTAGCTTCTGCTGGAAAATACGTTTTGACCGAATGGCGAGGAAGGAAAAGGAATAACGCCTACTTCAAGTTGTCTCGGCGACCACGCATTTCGCCATTTCGCAGTGGTTGCTCCACTTCAAGTTCAGGCTTACGGGTCGCCAGGAAGCAAGGAGGAGAACCGGGGGGGGGGGGGGGAGGGGTGACAAATCCACACTCATGGCGGGAGGAGGGAACCTGTACGCGGCTTAGGGTTCAAGGGGAGAAGGTAGATGTGCATGCGATGGGATTGAAGGGCGAAGCAAGGGCAGCAGGCGGATGATATCGACGCTAAGCCGAAAGCAGGTACAGAGAGGAGTCGTGTTTTGTGCGCATGTTTCTTTTTGCGGTTTCCCTTGGTTATTTTTTTTCTTTTTTTCGGTCATGTTTTATGGGTGATCGATATTGACCCTCATTCTGTACATTGCAGAATGGCAAATTAGCAACATAATGTAGTTTTTACACATTTGTTTACTCGAATAATCAACATTAATACACCAAAGATTGAAAAATCCCAAAGTGGACCCTTAACCGCACACCAAGTACTACATACCTTGACGGCGTAGTCTAGGGCCGGGGATTTTGTAATGGCTTTCGACGTTTTTCTATATCAGGTACCTGGTACCTTTTCTCAAGCATAGGCAACTCATTGGCGAGGTCACGCGATGCCTACTAAGGGCCTGGTCATGCTTTGGGTGATGGGTGTGCGCCTGGGGCTGAAGGTGCGGATGCCGAACGCCGAGCAATAATCGGGAGGCTACGGTACGGTTGCGCCATCAGGATCCCGAACAAGGTCGACTACGACAGGCTACGGCAGGGCCACTACTCAATGATTCTCGGATGCCTGGGCAGGAGGAGCCGGAAGCGTGAATACCACATACTATCCTACGCCGACACGCTTGTCAAGACAGGCTCCAGGAGCATGGAAGCGACAGTGCGCAGACGGTGGGTATTGTTCGCGGGTTTCGGGGCCCGTACGGGAGAAGAGCACCTGCTAAGGAGGGTGATAAGGGTGGTGGTGGGTAAGGGCTACTCCGGAGGACAGGAGAAAGATTGGGTGGGGCGCCTTGAGGAACATCTGAAGGAGTTCGGCACTACCAGGCAAGGGTGACGCGAGGCAGCACAGAAGGCCGGCATGTCGAGGACGGGGTGGAGGCTTTCATGCCGAAATGGCATGGCGCGGAGAGAAGTAGAGCGGCAGAGCGACACGCGACAGTTGCAACCGTGACACGGACAGTTGACATCAACGCGCGGGGGCGGAGGCAGGGGGGGATGGGAGGCGTCGTGCCCCGGAGACAGGTACTGGTTTGGCTGTTGTCGTCATGATGCAGGACTTCCCATGACCGTATCTAGCGTAGAAACACCCGGATCGCTTCGCCGTACTGCTGTATGCTCCCCTCGGTGCCCTTACTACTGTCGTTTTTCTTGTGTTTGATTTTCGTGCTTGTTATTTTTTGTATATATATTTTAGTTCATCGCTTCTTTTGTACGTGCGCGTGCCCATCTGTGTCCTAGTTGGTTGTTTTTTTTGTTTTTCCTTCGGCACCCCCCGTTGCTGGTGAGATGTCCTTCGTGGCGAGACAAGTCCTACGATAGAGGGAGCGCTTATTGGCTAACCACTTTCTGACTGGCAGGGCTCCTTGACCCATAATCGTCGAAAAGTCGTTCTTGCTTTACAGTACATACCTGGTATTGTACTTCGTCTGCATTTTGTACCTACTGTAAGCATGGGTTTGTTCATTGAGTTGCGTTGCGCTTTCGATTTAGTCTATTAATAACTCAGTTTTTCAGTGGGGTAAAGAGCTCTTCAAGTGATTAAACACCCTCAGAAAACCAAATACTTCAACTCTACCGTTTTGCATTACAGTAATAACATGTCATGTGTCGTGAGTCTATACGTGCTACCTTCCTGTATTCCTGATGTACGCTTCTCCCCAGACTTGCTGGGGCCTGTCCTATGGGCGTTAGCGAGCTACCACTGTGGTCGCGTGTGCGGGAAATGATTGAGGCCATGATAACGAAGTTTGGGTGAGACGTCCCTCTACCGGACCAGAGTCGTCAACTACAAACACAATTCAACGGAGCAACGAAGTATGGGCGAGACCACGGGTCGCCGCAGGAGGCCTCATCCAAATCCAATACTTACCTTAAATGATCAACAGTACTGAGACAGATTACGGCGGCAAGTACAGCTTGCGGACTCGGCCATGCAGTTAACCGCAGTGGACACGCGGGGGAGGAAAAAATGCAATCCAGTACACCAGACTATTTGCAACCGAAATGGAGCTACTATAGTAGTATGTATGTGCCAGGTACATATGCCATTATCCATCTAGCCATCCATGCCGTAGCCCCAACTCATCTCCACCCTCCGCCCCCCGCCCCCCTTTTGTTCCCGCCCAGTTCGTTCAAACGCCCCACTTACAATCGAAATCGGCCACAGTAATAAACACTTCTAAGCAATTGATATTACGTCATTATCTTTCTAGCCATCCATGACGTAGCTTTCATTCATCCCCCCTCCCCCCCTCCAACGCCCCCTCCTTCCCCACACCCTGCACGATCGCCTAGACCCAGCACCGCGCGTATAGCAAGCCCCTACATACATGATTAATACGCGCGATCGGAGGGTCACTCACAATGTTGCGAAGATCAGTGTCGACCTAATCCTTGATGTCATAGCTGGAGTGTATTTTAATACTATATATGACTTAAACCTCTTGAAAACACCTCCCCCCCCCCCCCCCCAACCCCCCGCCCCCCCTTTTTTTTTTCCTCGCTTTCTCTTGCTTGAACGCCCACCTAATATCGAAATCCGCTAGAGTAATGAACACTTCCACGCCCTGGATATTGCCTCGTTATCGTTTTAGAGCCGTCCATGCCGCTGCTGCAATTCCCACCCACCCCCCCAGCGCCCCCTCCTTCCCCACCACCCGCACCATCGCCTAGACCCAGAACCACGCATATAGCAAACTCCTACATCTATGCGACCTAAAGCCCTCCCGCCCCGCCCCCCGCCCCCCCCGGCACATTTCCCCCCCCCTCCCCCACAAGAAGGATTTATAGTTTCCACGCACAAATTGAGCTGCCCCACCCGTCCCCTCCCCCCCCTCCCCCCCTCCCGCCCCCCTGTAATCAAAATCAGCCCCCCACGTCCTTAAAAACTCCGCCCTCCCCTCACCGGTTATTCGACTTACAGCATTCACTTGATAAACTGATGCATTTCCTTCCACAGCTGTCAGATTTTGTCCCCCTCAGGAACGGGTTCTATAGTTCCCGCGCACAGACTGCCTAACATCACCCTGTTGACCCTGATAGCTACACTGTAGTTGCAAGGGGAGTCGCCGACCTATATCCTTCATGAGGACACACAACCCGTAATACGCGCGATCGGAGTATCACACACAGCTTGCAAGGAAGAGTTTCGGCAAAATCTTCGATCTCACAGCTGGATTGTATTTTTGTTCTTATAATAGATCTGCCGTGACGGCGATGCAGCAACCATCGACGTCTAGAAGTATCTTCTGTGTTTTCGGTAGTTTCGCTTCTTGGTTGCGGCACTTGGCTTATCGAGCTGTGGTGGCAAATATGGGCTTGCGACCGCCATTATTTGTTTTAAAGCGCCACAGCCGGGGTACGCTATGGCATCATCATACCGCAGTATAGCCGTGAGCGCGGCGTCGCCCCGGTCGCCACTCACTGAGGTTCACGATTCATTGCGTCTCTGTGCGTGGTGGTTTTGTCGTTAATTCGTATTTCCCTTAAAGCTACGGCATATTGCCCCGGGGACATTGGCCCAGTGAGAACATGCCATCCATGCATGTTGAATTTAATCCTCCACTTCAAATCGAACTCCCCCCCCGAGGGGGTGTGCATTTTCCCGGGTATTACCCGTACCCGGAACTTCTGTAAGTTCTGCACGCCCGTGCTGTAAGTTCTGTACGCCCGTGCCACAATACCCGGAACTTCTGTTAGTTCTGCAAGACGTTCATACCCGTACCCGAACTTCTGTTAGTTCTGTAGGACATTCATACCCGTACCCGGAACCTCTGTGAGTACTGTACACCCCGTGCCACAATACCCGAGGTACGGGTACAGCATCTTTCGTACCCGCCCGGAAATTCTGTGAGTCCTATACGCCCGTGCCACAATACCCGGAACTTCTGGAAGTTCTGCAACACTTTCATACCCGTACCCGAAATTTCTGGAGGTTCTGCAAGACTCCCGTGCCCTTACCCGGAATCCACAAACCCTACAGAACATAACCTTGGATACAAGCTCTTCTGTGGCCACAGTAATATGATACTGTTCGCATGTTTGCGTATAGCCTACACTCGTATGTACAACACATCTACAAAGTCAATTTTGTTGATAAACGTTTTCGGCGTGTATATTTTATAAAGAGACCCCTGATAATAGATCCTCGAGCCTGGTATAGGTCAGTTTTGTGAGTTCGAGCCCCGCCGAGTGCATACTCGTATAAAGTGCTTGGGACTTTTTCTTGTGCATAAATTGACTTGCGGAAAGCGCGAGAGCGTGAGTTAGCAACACTCGCTGAAAAATCGACGAGCAGTGGGATTGCTGAACCCTATGCGCGATACAAATTGAAGACCAGAACCGGGGGGGAGAATGGACGACACGTGTGACCACGGCTTGTGCAGAAGCTGGAAAGCAGAAGTGTGGAAAAAAGAAAAACATATAATAGCGGAAACCACGCGAAAACAGCAGGGGGTGGGTGGCAACGAATGCTCAATAACATTTCTTTGCAGAGCCGACAATGCGTTTCGCCATGTCCACTACTAGTCATATTCCAGGTATATAATATTATCATGTACTGCTACAGTAGAGTAATGATACATACAAGCAAAGGCATAAACATCGTCTTTATTTTTTCGACCACCACTGCCGTCCTCGCAGGTGGTTGTCGGTAACATGCAGGAGGAGGTCAAGAAGGCCACGCTCGCCATCATCCACTGCGGGCTGGACCTGTGGATTGTCAAGGTCTCTGGTTGACATGGGCTTGAACGAGGGCTGAAGACGGCTGGGGGGGGGGGGGGGCTGGGGGCCACTATTATTGATATTATTAGCTCATAGCAGCAGCAGTAGTAGTACCTGTTCGTGTTTAATTCGTCCATAAGCGAAACTGTTGATGTTGCTGCAGCTACACTACTGCTGCTGCAGATTAGTATTCGCCTGTGTTTTTTCGGCAGTGTTGTTGGTGGGATTCGAAATAACGTTTGCATTTGTTCTTGTAACTCGTAAGCTCCAAAAAGTTGGAAGTCGGCGGACCTCTTTGTACAATAATGGTAACTACAAGTATTCCATAAAATATTCTAGCTTTCGATCCATGTATCATACAACAACCAATTATGAAGATTTATCACGTCATTTACTACACTTGAACACTGGGTTGCATGCTGCATCTAACATCAAACCTTCTAGAATAGTAAACATTACAAGCCAGATGATATAAAGGGATGTCTTATTGCTTCAATCGTCAGGTTTATCCCCTTTGAGGATTTATAGTTTCCGCGCACATATTGAAATGTCCCGCCCCCCGCCCCCCCTCCCCTCCCCTCCCCCTCCCCTGACCCCTCTTGTTCATGAAAAACCCCAACCCTTCCCCCCCCCCCCCCCCCCCCGTCCCCCGATCCCCCCCCTTCCGCCTAGTTTGTCCAAACGCCCCACTCGCAATCGAAATCGGCCAGAGTAATAAACACCTGTACGCAGTTGATATCACGTCATTATCTTTCTGACCACCCATGACGTAGCTTATATCTTTGATCTCACAGCCAAAGTGTATTTGATTTTTTGTGACCTAAACCTCTTAAAAAATTTCTTCCCCCCCCCCCCCCCCTCTCGCTCTCCCTTGCTCAAACGCCCCACCAAATATCGAAATCCGCCAGATTAATAAACAATTCACGTACAGGATATCACCTCATTGTCTTTCGAGAGCCATCCATGCCACTGCTTTCCCACCGCCCCGAACGCCCCCTTCTTCCCCATCACCCGCACCATCGCCTAGACCTAGCACCACACGTATAACAAACCCCTCACCTAAACCCTTCCTTTCCTCCCCCCCCAGCCCCCCCCCCCCCCCGCCCCCCCCCGCCCCCCCCCCCCACCTCCTCCCCCCCCCCCCCCCAACCCATCCCCACCCCACCCCCTCGAACACTCCACCCTCTCTCTACTCACTGATTGTACGACTTACCCCAGGATATACATGATAAACCGATGCATTAGTTCCATAACCGTCACATTTATCCCCTCAAAATAATGTATAGTTTCCACGCACATATTGAGCTGCCCCACACGACCCCCCCCCGCCCCAACCCCCCCTCCCCCCCAATAATAAACTGGTGCATTTTTTTTTTTTTTCTCCCAAAACCGTCAGATTTATCTCCTTGAAAGGATTTATAGCTTACATGCACAACTTGCCCCCCCTTCCCCCCCTCCCCCTCCCCCCCCCTCCGAACCCGCTCGCTTCTGATCAAAACCAGGCCCCCACGTCCTTAAAAACTCCGCCCCCCCCCACACCGGTTATTCGACTTACAAGATTCACATGATGAAAGGATACATTTCCCTCCACAGCTGTCAGATTTTGTCCCCCTCAGAAACGGGTTTTATAGTTTCCGCGCACAGACTGACTAAAATCACCCTGTTGACCCTGATAGCTACACTGTAGTTGTAAGGGGAGTCGCCGACCTATATCCTTAATGAGGACACACAACTCGTAATACGCGCGATCGGAGTATCGCACACAGCTTGCAAAGATGAGTTTCGACGAAATCTTCGATCTCACAGCTGGAGTGTATTTTCATTTTTTATAATATTATTTGTTGGAACCCAGTGTGCATATTTTGATAGGAGTTTTTAATAAGTATTTGTAAGATAATATATATATTTGGAATTATTGTGGTATTAATAGTAGTATCATATGCTCGTAGAAAAAAGTATTTTAACGGCTGTAATTATTATAGAAATAAAAATACAATCCAGCTGTGAGATCGAAGATTTTGTCGAAACTCATCTTTGCAAGCTGTGTGTGATACTCCGATCGCGCGTATTACGAGTTGTGTGTCCATATAGGTCGGCGACTCCCCTTGCAACTACAGTGTAGCTATCAGGGTCAACAGGGTGATGTTCGTCAGTCTGTGCGCGGAAACTATAAAACCCGTTTCTGAGGGGGACAAAATCTGACAGCTGTGGAAGGAAATGCATTAGTTTATCAAGTGAATGCTGTAAGTCGAATAACCGGTGAGGGAAGGGCGGAGTTTTTAAGGACGTGGGGGCGTATGTTTGATCAAGAGGGAGCTGGGGGGGGGGGGACGGGCGGGGCACCTCAATCTGTGCGTGTAAACTATAAATTCTATCCTGTAAGTCGTACAACCAGTGAGGAGAGGGCGGAGCGTTCGAGGGGGTGGGGGTGGGGGTGGAGGTGGGGGGCAAAACTCTGCTCCATGCCGAATTCTACCACGGTCTGCTTTTCAGGGAAGAAGCCTCAAGGGCGAGTTCAAAAATGTTTTGGCGTCCTGTTTCGCCGCCTAAACTGCGGAGCGCTCTCTGCTGCGGCAGCGATCAGATAAAAGGCGCCAAACCATGCCACGAAGAACACGGACAACGATATGTCCTGCCCAATATGCCGATGCTGGAGCGGCTTGCGGAGCACAGGATGCTGCTCCAATCCAAGCCGGGCAGTGTTACATAAATATGTTAAACTACCAAAATAACCAATTATAATGTCGTCAGCGCGCACGCTTGAAAAGGACAAATATGAAGTCAGTGAGAATCAAACTCACGACACACACATAGGACTACCCACTGTCACGTGACTCAGTAACTAAGGGGGTTATGCCAAACAAACAATCAAATATGTTTTCGAGTTCGTTCATTAATTGTCACCGACTTCGTAAGAGGGAACCCTAGCCCTAACCCCAACCCTCACCTTAACCCTAACCGTGACCCCAACCCGGGGGCAAACAGGCTAGAAATGGGCGAGAAACGCGGCTGCGCCGTTTTTGGAAATGTACTATCCCGATCTACCGACCACCACATAGCCCTCGGCCAACGAGAGAGCGTAAAAACTACCCTCCAAGGTCCGGGCGGCACACCACATTGTTAGGTCTTCTGATCAGCGTGGACCATTTTGCTACATGGTACTTTGTATTTACATCTTGTTTATTTTTTGTATCACTTTTTCTTTCCAGCTCAACTCGTACGAGGTTTTACCCAGCCAGGGCTTGTCATGGGCCAATAGTCCAGGCAGCGACCTTCTGGACAAGCCTTGGCCACAGGTATCTTCCCTTCTCCCCCGCGGTACTCGCCTGTATTTTGTCGTGCAAACGAGGGTTCAGCATTCCCACTTTTCAGTTTTGTATGCTCGTCGATTTGCATCGAACTTCGCCAACTCACGCTCTCGAGCATGCGGCCTGTCGATTTGTAGCAAAGAGACGCATACCGCTTGCTCACTAACCCTCGTAAAGTTTAGAAATTTTATTTAGATATTATGCACGCAACACTGCTATACAGTGCGTCAGCCTGAATATACTGCAACAACAACAGCTGCTTCGACGGTGGCGGCGGCAGAAAAGGATAATAGCCTAAAATCTTCTCCCATGACAGTTCACTTGATGCAGCTCCTCTGTTGTAGCATTATAAATATTTCGTCGCGAGAATAAAAAAAAAACACCTTGCAATAACACGTCAGCTGTGAGTTCGATGAATTTAGGATCGATAATCTTTGCAAGCTTCGTGATACACAATTATAAAAACATTTCAAGGACGTCAGCCGTGAGTTCGACGAATTTCGGGTCAATACTCAGCTTTGCAAGCGACGTTGTTGGTACTTGTAATAAGTATATGACCATGTATGTGGGTGAGTTTTTTCTTGATGGTATCTAACAAATTGTTTATCTCCACTATAAAATGGTTGGTGTTGGTATTTTTTTAAAGTACAGTATTTCAAGGACGCCAGCCGTGAGTTCAGCGAATTTCGGGTCAAATAAATTACATTTTGTTCGCATAAAATATACAGCTGTCATATCTGGTCATACACAAACGATGAAAATCGACCAGAATAAAAAAGCTGAAAAGTAGGAATGCCGAACCTTATGACAACGGCGATCAAAATGAAGGCTCAGGCTAATATTAATAATAGTGCCCGGGGGAAAGGGAAGACATTTGTGACCAGGAGGTCGCTGAGGGTCAAACCTCTTACGGGTTGAGCTGGGGAGTAAAATGGATTATTGAAAAACAAACAAAAAAACACACGCACAACAGCTGGCTACAACAACAGTGCTACTGCAGTATAGCCAGAGCTACTCTGTAGCACGAAGAACGAAGTACGAGTGGTACCCGTACTGCTGTACTGCTGTAGTTACGTATCGGTAGTTATCTCTCTCCCCTCCGCCTGTGCTATGGCCTGCAGGTTGTTCGGGCAGGTATCCTTGGTCTTGTTGAGGTACAGAGTACTGCAGCAGCATGCACGAAGCACCAGGTGACCGATTGACACATGCTTCTTTAGATTTACTCTTTGATCTGGTGCATGCAGCTTTGAACCGGGAGTCGGGACACAGTGATCGGTCGCCCCGGTGGCGTACCAATAGATCCTCGAGCCTGGTATAGGTCAGTTTCGTGAGTTCGAGCCCCACCGAGCGCATACTCGTGTAAATTCGTTGGGACTTTTTCTTGTGCGCAAATTGACTTGCGGAAAGCGCGAGAGCGTGAGTTAGCAACACTCGATGAAAAATTGAAGACAAGAACCGGGGGGGAGAAGGGACGACACTTGTGACCACGGCTTGTCCAGAAGCTGGGAAGTAAAAGTGTGAAGAACAAAAAAAGAAAAATGGCACCAGGTCGCCCAGGTGGCGTATCAGGTTATCCTCGAGCCCGATATAGGTCAGTTTCGCGAGTTCGAATGCCCCCTACCCCCGAGTGCATATTCGTATAAATTCGTGGGTAATTTTTCTTGTGCACAAACTGACTTGCGGAAAGCGCGAGAGGGTGAGTTAGCAACACTCGATGAAAAATCGACGAGCAGTAGGATTGCTGAACCCTATGCGCGGTAATAATTGAAGGCAAGAACCGGGGGAAGACGGGACGACACCTGTGACTACGGCTTGTCCAGAATAACTAGAAGCTGGAAAGTAGAAGTGTGCAGAAAAAAAAATGGCAGCAAGAACCAGAGCAAGAACCGACAAGTATCATATCATAGAGCGTCGCGGGGCGAAACAACACCAAGCACGGAAATATTCCAACATGTCGCACGAGACAGAGCAGCATGAGGCACCGGACGGATATCATACCACTATTAATACGACCGCTACGATAGTGCCTGGAGCAGCTCCCTCACCTCCTCCTTCACGATAAATTGGTTGACCGTTGCGTCGTTGCGGGAAGCGGGAATTCACTATTAATAGTCTAGTCATGGGTCATGACGCATTTTTTTTTTCTTTTTTCTCACACTTCTACTCCCGCTTCTGGGCAAGCCGTGGTCACAGGTGTCGTCCGTTCGCCCCCCCGGTTCTTGCCTTCAATCTCTATCGCGAAGGGGTTTCAGCAATCCTACTGCTCGTCGATTTTTCATCGAGTGTTGCCAACTCACGCTCTCGCGTTTTCCGCTAGTCCATTTGTGAGCAAGAAAAAGTCCCCACGAATATGCGAGCGGGGGGATTCGAACTCACGAAACTGACCTTTACCAGGCTCGAGGATAACCTGATACGCCACCGGGGCGACCGGCCATTTCTCTGTTTTTTTTTCTATATACTATTATACTGCCACTATAAGTATCGTTTTATATTAATATCAATGACAAAACGTTTCTTACATTTCGGTGTGCAATGGCTTGCTGTAGCTAAGGATCAGCGCATGCGCATCATACGACGAGTACGATATACCTTGCAATATACAAAGTCACAGAAGCGGGCCTCTGAGCTCCGCTGCAGAGCCGCTCCAGCAGCATGTACAGCAGTAGTAGCACTAGTACAGGGGGTAACCGACAGTATGGCACCCCCAAAGCAGCAGGAAAACCGATTCAAGCACTACTTTTTCTTCATCGACGCGCCTCGTGCAGGATTGCATGGTGAGCAATCGACACCATAGCTCATTCAATTCCAACTGCGGTGCTAGCGAGAACGGACAGACTGTAAATCCCGTACGTGTCCAAACAGCAACATCAGAAACAGAAGCTCAAAGTCTAAACTAGAAAAGTTGAGTATCGACCACTTCGTCGAACTCGCACGTGTTCGAAACTGTTTCAGGCTACACGTACAGATATCATACCACAGGTGTAAAATAGCAGAAAAATGATATCATGCCAGGTAGACTGGACTACACAATGAACGATATTGAAAAAATATAATAAAAACGTGTTGGGATCATATCTTGGCATCCCAAGGCCACCAGCAAAGTTCCTCCCCATGGCAATCGCCTGTCACGACCTCGTCCTGCAGAATACCGCATAGTGTATACTACTGTTGTTCGGGATCCGACTCTAGCGCGTATTTTTGTCATCTGGCGAGGCATCGCACTATTGCAGGGCCGTTATTATCGGAGACCATTTTTTGAGGGGCCACGATAGTAGTGATGATAGATGCCAGGTAGTAGATAGTGATAGTAGCTGGTAATGCGTATCAGGTACGTATCTGGTAAGAGGTGCGTTTCTCGTGCTCTCACCTGAACCGGAACCAGGCGCTCCTCCTCTGCCTCCGACTCCCCCCATCCTCGTGCAGCGAGCTCCCCGACTCCAGGTAAGAATCTCTCGCGCCCGAAAGCCTGGATCGCAGTCATCTTGCCCCTCAACAGCAAGCGCAAGCGCGCAAGCGCGCAAGCACGCAGCTGCTGCGCCCCCAAGGGGCAACCCAAGTCGGGGCACTGGTGCTGCTGTTGTGGTGTCCTCGATCTTGTCTCTCCTTTCTAGGCGAAAGGAGAGAAACTGGCGAACCTCACCTAGCATCCACCTCCCCGGCGGCCGGATCCATCCTGCTCTTCTTTCTTCGATATATTGCAAAGGCGTTATTTAGGGCAGCCGTTACATGTCCGAGCTCTGCATTTTCTTGGTTGGCTCTTCGCAGGCTGGGAGCAGGGCCCAGTTTACTTGCCATTTTTTGTGAGGTACTTTTGGTAGCAATTGCCATTCATCACAGGCTCAAAGCTCTTTTAGGGTGTGGAGCGCGTAGCTCTGTCTAGGGCAGAGCAAAACCTACATCATAGCGGGGTATTGATCGTCCGCACCAGAAGAGCAGCTACAATTGGATTTGTCTTTTTTCGGTGAGATGCTGTGTAAGCATGTCCCAGAAAGTAGACTATAGTGGTGGAGCACCCAGGGCAGGTGCATGCCTCTCTCTTGCAGGCTGCAGGGGGCAGGCCTTCCCTCTTCCCTCTTGTAGGGAACTGGCGCGCCCGTCGTATCATAGCCCCAGAGACCGACCGATTGTCTAATCTCTCGCCTTGACAGGAGCTGACATGTAATGTCGCCGTGTAATAATAAAGATCTGGGATAGATGATGAAGTCAAGATCAATCCCCGGATCTCGTATAATACGACCGTTCTGGATGAGAAAGATGAATATTTGGTATAGAGTAGACTCTATACAAGGTTCTATAAAAAATTGCAAAATGTCAGCTTTGAGTTGAGAAAAACGTATGGTCTATACCAGGTATACGAATTATACGTACGCACAAAAATCACTACAAGAGCGGTATACAGCAGCATTTGTTGCATTTACAGCTGATCTACAGCAGCACTAGCATATGATATACAGCAGCAGTTCGTAGTAGTACCAGGTACGACGGCGGTGTTGTTCTCACATTAACTCGCATAATAACTAAGTCCGTGGCCACAGGACAGATTCCAGTCACGGTGGAGTGGAGGAATACCCCAGGGAAAAACACAAACAAACCAAAAGTGGTACACGCATGCATATAATATCATGGCTGACGCAATTCATGCCTCCGCCAGAAAAATATAAAAAAGTGAAATCGAGAAGTCACCCTACTGCTGCTATACTGATTACCCCACTAATTCCTTGATACCACGATGTGCCAGGTCCATACTGGTACGTATGTCTCACTGCTCGCGCCTGAAAAACCGACCACACCGCTTGCCACCCAGGAAAGACTACCATGTATATCGTATAGTCCATGTAGAACCTATCACTACGCATACGCATCTCAGACTCTAGTCAATTGGAAAAAAGAAAAGAAAAGAAAAGAAAAGAGAAGAAAAGGAGAGAAAAGGAGAGAAAGAAAAGAAAGGAACAGAAAGCGAAAAAGGAAAGGAAAATAAAAGGAAAGAGAAGACAAAGAAAGGAAGCAAGGAAAGGAAAGGAAAAGCACCATATTATTAACAGCAGACCCTAGGAACTGACTAAAGACGGCATTGGGCGCATAGAGGGTATCAAGCGCATTAATGCCACTGGGGGAAGAACGCACCAACGCGTAGAAGTTAGAGCGGCCTTACCTTAGCTTGTGACGGCCATTGAAAGGCCCACAGACTTCAAGACGATGATGGCCAAACCCAGACTTCAGTCTCTTGGGCAGGACGCCCTCCCTTCCCCCCTCCCTCCCCCCCCCCTCCCCCCTTCCCCCCTCTCCCCTCCCCCGCCCCCCCTCCCCCCGGCCGCTTAGAGATGCCGACGGTGGACGGCGCTGACACGGTGTTAAGCCCGGCGGGGCCCTTCGGCCATCTTCCAGACGAGGTACAACCCCGTCGCGAGTCCCACGGCCGCGGCCGACCCCGTCGACCGCCGCGACCCCTGCTCTTGCCGACTCGCCGGTCCGCACGGTGCCACTACCGTCCGACCGCGACCACGCAGAGCCTATATGGGAACTCCTCTCTTACGGCTCACGCCTTCTCCTGGTGACACGCCGACTGCATATACAAGGTCGGACGCCCTCGGCAACGCTGCTGAATTGCGGTTCGCTGATTCCGGCGCGCATTATTCACATGACGATTGGAAGCGAGAGCAGCACGCTGAGCCGACGTGCCACGCCATGATCTTTTGTTTTTTCTTTTTTATATATCCTCCGGCGGATGGGGAAAAATAAAGCTTTAGCTCACCACACTCGTTGCGTTTCTACCGGCCGGCCATCGGTCCTGCCGTCCGACTTTTTGGCGTGCTACCTCTCGCACAAGCGTCCATCCCTTTCAGACCTCAAGGAGCAGGCGGTTAAGGGTCGACTACATACAACCGACGGCGACATCGTCCTACTCGTCCGTAACCCGACACTGCCACCAACAAGGTCTGACAAACCCAACTCTTTGGGGCGAGCTGCTTGCTTGCTAAACGACGAGCCAGTTCGCATCTATGTTCCCCTTCTCATGCGTCCTTGGATCATGCAAGCTTGTCATTCGACGGCCTCTTGTCACCTCGGCACCACGCGCACGTTGCACATGATGGAGCGTTTTCATTGGTGGATTAGCATGAATGTGTGCACCCGGTGGTGGCTTCGCCACTGCTTGAAGTACCAAGCGCGGAAAACCCCACGGCTGACTGTCCGCTAGCCCATCATCACAATGCCTCTGCCGGAAGGTCCAGGTGTCGCCGTCAGTGTTGACTACTTCGGCCCCCTTCCGGTCACCCCACGAGGCAAGCCCTACATCCTGCTGTTCACCGATCGCTTCGGTCGTCGGGCCGACATGTTCTCCGTCATTGCCGCTGAGTTCACCGCGGAGGGTACAGCCAATATCCTGGTGAACCAATACATCCCCTTGTGGGGGTGCCTGAGCACCATACTCTCGGACAACGGACTGCAGTTCTGCTCCAAGCTTTCACAAGCTGTATATCAGCTGTTGGGTGTGCACAAGCTTGCTACAAGCTCCTATCATCCCGACTGCAACGGGGGCGTTGAGTGGGTAAATCACACTATGACAAAAGTGCTTGCTATGGCCGTCAACGAGCGACAAGACGATTGGGACTTGCATCTGCCCCACGTAAAATTCGCTTACAACAACTCCGTCAGCGCGGCGACGGGTCTGGCGCCCAACGAGGTCCACATGGGCAGACTCCCACGGCTCCCTCTGACGGTTTTCGACCGCACTGGTGTCGTGGGACACCAGAATCTGGCCCGTGACCACCTGGCCTATTGCGACTTGACCACCGACCGGCAAAAGCGCGCGAACGACATTGTCCGCGCACACCACGTCCTCACCGTTTCTCGTGTTGACCGCAGAAAACTCCGCCCTCGCCGACGCGCTGCGTCCACCACCTAACTTCACTGTGGGTGGTTGGGCATGGGTATGCAATTCTGCCTCTACCATCCGCCAGGGTGTGAAGGCGAACACCGACGCCAAGGTACTCAAGGCCAAACTCGCGCTTAACTGGGCGGGCCCGTACAAGGTCCTGGCCGTCGGTCCCTGCTCCGCCGCCGAGACCCCGGACGGCTCGCCGCTCGGGATCAACCTCCTCTATTTGGACATCCACTCCGACCTGCCCGGTTCGGACGCTCGTCGGCGTGTGGCCATCGAGCGCTGCAAACCCTGTGCCAACCCCTACGATAGATAGGGACTGCCCGGTTCGGACGCTCGTCGGCGTGTGGCCATCGAGCGCTGCAAACCCTGTGCCAACCCCTACGATAGCGGGGACATGCCCAAATACCTACCGGCGGGGCTGACACAGTACGTGCTCAACACATTTTCCAAGAAATCCCCGCCTTACCACGTCACTCAAGACGACGTTTCGACTCCCCTCCAACGGCTGGAGGTGGAGCATATCACTGGTCATCAGTCAGTACGGGGGCGAGGTGGCGTCATCGCGGTGCTATTCAAGACGCATTGGGCGGGTCTCTCCGAACCTTCCTGGGAGCGGGAACTGGACCTTCACCTCTCCCGCTCCCACATCTTGCGTTATTGGGCCGGAACCCCGGACCAGCACCGTCAAACCAACCGCCTCTACCGCCGAATGCGGATCGGGGCGGCACAGCGAGAGCTCTCCCGCAACAACGAGGAACATTTCCTAGCACCGGGCTACGCCTGTGTTCCCCGCGCCGACTGGCTCCGTCGCTACCATGACACAGTACTCCCCAAGGGAGCCCACGTTTAGTACAAGGGAGACGATGGGTTATGGTGGCTTGAAAAAATCAGCGCGAGCACTACCGAGGACAAGGTATACCTGGTCCGCTTTCTGGACGACCCGGAACCGATCAAACTTCCTCTTCCCCCGGTGCGCTACACGACTTCGACGGGAGCCGTACGAGGCTCTTGGTGCCTGCAAAATCACATCGCCAGTGCGTTTCCTCGGGGAATCAAACGTAATGTAGATGAATCTCGAGGCGCGGTCGTGGCCGGTTGAATTTCAAGCCGCCACCGCTCCTCGATAGTTCTTCATTTTTTGGAGTTATGAGGTTTGAGTCTTTGTCTTTGGGTTGTTCGTAGTGTCCTGAGAGTCTTCGTCGGGTTTTTGGGGCGGTTCTTCCATTAATTTTGCTTTCTGTCCCTGCCGAACCCCCTGCTCAGTGCCGGGTCAGGGTTCGGGTAAGACACCGCCATCTGAGGCGCAGG
>JABAKD010000027.1:6348964-6486464 GCA_012845835.1 Undaria pinnatifida
TTTAGACAAGACGCTGCTGTGGGAGATTTTATCATGGAAAAGGTGTAAGATCAGCCGTTGACGCGTAGTCAACAGCTGATTTTTTATTTTTTTTCCGGATCGCCTACAACGAAATCGTCGTCAATCCACGTCTTGGCTATGGGTAGGGTTACACCCAATTGGTGTTGGGGACACCTATGCAGTCGAGTACCTCGATTTAAGAGAGCCCAAGACAAGAGCAGTCGGGACTTAAGAGCGGTCAAATCGACACGTACCGCCCATATCATAGCAAAAGCGCCTGGTTCGGCTTGTCCTTTCAAATCGGGGAACCCACTGCTGTCCTTAACTACACCTGATACCAGGTACGTATGCACTTATATCTGCCATTATATACCTGAACCGCGATCGGGAGTATCACACACAGCTTGCAAAGATGAGTTTCGACAAAATGTTCGATTTCACAGCTGGAGTGTGTTTTTATTTTCGTACGTAATATATACCTGAATCTACACACTCGTTCTGTTGTCATCTGTGGTTGCGTGTGTTCACAACCACCAGTCGGACACGTGTGTTTACCGTTTATACTGTTGTGGTTTGGGGAGGAGCTGCTGGTACTTTTTTTTTTTCCTGTATCCTGGCGTACAATGAAGAAAAATGTTACGTACGCTGGCATACACTCGCATCGGGTTTCCAAATGTTGCTCGCCTTTTTTTTGTCGTTCGCTCGTTCTTTCGTGGAGGCGGTGGGGAGGGTGCCCTCATATCATTCGTTGTAGCCGTAGGCGTATGACGATGGACCCTTGCATTCCCGCAATACCGGGACGGATCACGTTGGGCTTTCACCGACCAGGCAGGCATCGCGTGCACCAAGCGACAAGCGCGGTGAGGGGGTATGTTCCGCTTGAACTGGAGGTACTCGACGGAGGTTATGGGTGCTCTGGACATGCTTGACAAACAAACCACATGTTGCCGATAAACCTCCGGCGGGTTTCCTATTGATAACCAGACGGTTTTTATTGTACACGATAAAATCTCATTACCTATACACTTGCGGCGGGCTTTCTATTGGTAATCATCGTGTTGTTTTTTCGTAATTATTTTGTACGAAAGGTACTCTACCGAAGTGATGCGCGCTCTGGATGTGCTCGACAAGCAGCTGGACAGCAAAAGCTACCTTTGCGGCGAGGAGTGCACGATCGCGGACATTGCTTGGCTCCCGTGGGTCCGGTAAGTTGTTGCAAGTGAACCGACGTTCTTTCAGCGTCCTGATGAACTTCTTACTCGTTGTGAGAAAAATATGTTGTTGCGCGTCATTGGTTTTGTTGTGGTATTGGTAGTGTAAGTGTGGTGAGCTTAAGCTTTACTTTTCCCCATCTGCCGGAGGATTAAAAAAGCAAAAAACAAAGAAACAAAAAAAATCCTGCCGCAAACTGGTCGGAAGTCGCAGCGTCCATCAGAGACTGGGCGAGAACAGGTCCCATCAGCACTTCCAGCGCCTTTGACACCGCCAACCAGTGTCCCACCAGCGACGAAAGTAGTAGTTTAGTGTCGGCTCATTTGAGCGTTGGATCTGTGGAGCGTATATGGCGAAGTCCACTGTGTCTTCGTATAGAGGTTTGCCGCGGCGGCAGTACAGGCGGTTCATTGACGGGGAACATCAGGACGTAAAATATGAGCATATTATGCGTGTTGCCGTTGTACCAGCCAGCTTTCTGTGCTTGCGGTATGATTTGTCGACTTTTGCTATGACTCAGCATTGTTTTTGTCGGAACATGAGGACGTTAGCGCTCTATTAGTCCGGCTGGGACCCATGTACAGCGACCACAAAACGGCGATCTGCGGTATTTTCAAGCGCCCACGGGTAGTGTGAACGAGCAGTAGTAGTAGGTTTTTGTCGCACCCGTCCTGTACGACCCCTTAACCCCTTTGGAGCCCCCAAAGGCCTCCATATACTACATCTAAGTAATTTGCCCCAGAAACGGCTTTCCAGTTGCAAAGGGGTTGAGGCTTGTATTGTTGTACTCCGGACACAAAACGTTGTCATCCCTCAATCGGCAGTGCCAGATGCTGTTCATCAATTGCCATCGTCAAGTTTTCCCCTTTAAGACCCTTTTAGCACCGCAGTCCCGATCTGGGGACAAAACACTTTGGAGTTAGACTAGGAAAAAACTGGGAGTTGGAAATGGGTCATAACCCCTAACCCCTTTTTAGAGCTTAAACCCTTATTAGAGTTTAACCCCTTTTTAAACCTTAGCCCCTTTTTAGAGCTCAACCCCTTTTTAGTGCCCATTTCAGAAGAAAGTGATACGCATGGCACGGGTCACAGGTCGGGTTACCGTTGCCCCTAACCCCTTTTTAGAGCTCCGAAATATATCCCTATACTAATTTCCAGTAATTGGTCCCCTAAAATTCATTCACATGAGTTCTTGTATAAATACATAACCCCTTTTTGGAGCTGTAACCCCTTTTTAGAGCTCCGAAATATGTCCCTATACTAATTTCCAGTAACTGGTCCCCTAAAATCCATTCGCATGAGCTCTTGTCTACACCCACCCAACAGATTTCAAGATCAAAAGGAAAGGGCAACCCCGTTGAAAACACCCATGACCTACCGGTACGTATGCAGAAACACTCAATGTTTCTAAGGAAGGATATAACGTTCCGACGAAATAGGGGTAAGGAGGTTCCCCCCCCGGCTTTCAGACCTTATTTTGGCCAAAAAGTGGTATACCCCAATACCTCTGTGGTGGCATCTTGAATATTCAAAAACACTCAAGTGTTGCTAAAAAAAGGATACGACATTCCGACGAAGTTGGATGACATTCCGACGAAATTGGATCAGAGACCCCCCCCCCCCCCACACCTTTCAGGCAATATTTTTAGCCAAAAAATGGTATACCTTTATACCCCTGTGTCGTGGCATGCGTCCTGCACGTATAGTAAGGCGTTTCGCTTTTGTGCCGGTTGCTACCGCGAAGAATCGAAGATCTCGGTCTGACGGCTGGTGAGGCGTTTTTGTGGTGTTTTTTTTTTTCACCAAACAAATTGAGCTGATTGGAGGCGTCTTTTTTTTTTTTCTCGTGTGTTTTCGAAATCAATCAAAGGTGCCTGAGCGTATACTACAACGCGACCGAGACGCTTGAGTTGGCGAACTACAAGAACGTCATGGCCTGGCAGGCGAGGATGGAGGCAAGGCCGGCGACGGCGAAGGGGCTGAAGATCAACACCGACAGCGACGGAGGAGTGTACCGAAACTACCACTCCTAAAAAAACTGCTGTTGCTATCGACGGAAAAGTTAAAAGACATTGGGGCATTAATTCTTCGAAGTATGATTATACCGGGCGGGCGTCTAAGGACCGCTGGTGTGTTGATCTAAATGCTGGGCGGAACTGGAAGAGCCGTTAGGATATGGAGTTGAGTACCAAGCGGTCCTTAAAAAACTTCCAAGCGGTTCAGAGTGGTACCCAGGAAGATGCGATTATCCAGGTCGTTCCACGGGTCTCGACCAGACCTGCGGATCGGGTCAGGAGGGTTTTATATCACACGGGTCGGGTGAGGTCGTGCTGACCTGACCCAAGCCGCGAGAAGCAACCCGACCCGTGCCAATCCCTGCTATTATCGAACAGCTGTATTTTGGGGCCAGTCAAGGTCTCTGCCGGCCTTACTATATAATGCTAGTTTTAGTGTGGCGAGCTTTAAGGCCTGGAACACAGGTCTTTGGGGGCGGGTGAAGGTCTCTCGTTGAGCTTAACGTACTATTTTTAGTGTGGCAAGCGTCAAGACCTGAGAGACCGGCCTTTTCGGGGCGCGTCAAAGTCGCTTTTGACGTTGACTTGCTATTTTTTGTGTGGCAAGCGTCAAGGCCTGGGAGACCGGTCTTTTGGGGCGCGTCACGATATTTCGTTGACCGTATTATAACCACGTTTCGTGTGGCAAGCGTCAAGGCGTGGGAGACCGGTCTTTTGGGGCGCGTCAGGTCTCTCCTTGACCTTAACATACTGTTTTTTGTTGTGTAGCGGGCGTCAAGGCCTGGGAGACCGGCCTTTCGGAGTGCGTCAAGGTCTGTTTTGACCTTCATGTGCTATTTTTATGCGGCGAGCGTGAAGGCCCCTTTTGGCTCCAACATATTATGTTTTATGCGAGGGTCGTTTTGGGCGCGTCGAAGCCTCTGTTGGCCTCGACATAGTATTTGTAGTTTTTGAGGGCTTTTCGCGGGTCGCGCTTTGACCCACGGGTCGAGTCAGGCCGGAAGGTTGCCAAAAAATTGCGGGTGGATTCGGGTCGGGTCAGGCAAGAGGTGTTGGAAACCTCACGGTCTGGTCGGGTCAGGAGGTTATCAAGTCTCATAGGTCGGGTCGGTTCATCGTGACTCGACCCGACCCGCGAGAAATAAACTGGCCCTTAAAAACCGCTGCAGTGGTTAGTGCAGCAGTATTATGGGGCGCGTTAAGGCCTCTGTTGTGGCCTGTGTGTATGGGTCGTTTTTGGCCTCGCCAAGGCTTCTTTTCGCCTTACAGCAGCACTATATAGGGGATCCCCCGGTAAGGCGGTAGTGTGCGAGAGCATTATGACCGCCTTGTTGGAGGAGGCCGCCTTATTCGTCCCAGGTTGTGATATGAGTGCGATTCCCCCAGTCGCGCCAAGCGATTCTGACCGCCTTGTAATGGGATACCGCCTTATTGGGGGACCCCCACTGTACCGTACCATTTTTAATGTGCGGGGCGGTCAGTCACGTGGTCATATCCCAGTCTCCTCGCGTATTTGGGTACCATAGGGAGGGTAAAATAGTACACGTTAGTGGATACCTTGTGCTATACGAAGTATTGTCCTGTTTACGTTGCTGGAATATTTCCTGGGGAGTCGCTTGCCTGTACATATGCGTCGGGATCTGGTGGTGCTTTTATTTTTTATTGCCGACCAGGGGCAGAAATACCTGCAGTTAAATGGGCCCTCTCACGTGAAAAAGCCCCGCAAGAAAATCAGCCCGAGATTTTCGGGAGAAACAAGATATATCTTTCGTGTCCAAAGCTGACGTTTTTTTAGTGATGAACCTCCGTACAAGGTAACACTATATATCTGGCATGCGAAGCGCACGGGTTCTACGTAAGTATATCATATATATTTCGGCAAGTACTTCGTCTTGGAATCACTTGCTCAAAAGGCCCTGCTTCGCTCTCAGCGGTCCCACCCGGAACACGCCTGCCTATACCTTCTTCTGGGAGAACCTTCCAGGCGGATTTCTTTGCGTTCCTTGTTTTCTTTGTCGTGTTCTTGGGGAGCGCCCCGACAACAACTTCAAGACAATATCTCCAGCTCTGCTGCTTCAAGGTAAATATGCCCCCACACTAATATCAAAGATATTTTCCACAATGAAAGAAGCAAGCCTGTTTTAGCAAAAATCTGAAAACGACCAATGGTACGGTAGGGGGGTGGGTCCCTTTTGAAGGGCCTCTTTTTTTCAGTGGCTCGGTGTCACTCGCGCGAGTGACCACCCTGTTCCTCTGGGATGTTTTTTTTCATGCCGTTTTAATTTTGCGATATGAGTCCGCAGCGCTATGGTCATCTACGCAGCGCCAACAAAATCGCTTAAAGTATTTGCGTCAGTGAGGTAGACAAGAGTCACTGGTGCAACTGGTGACATGCCTCAAATCCAGTAGGAGTGAAGAAGGGGGTATATCGTAACATCACCATAGCATCATTATAACATTATTATCATAACATTATCATATAACATCATCATAACATTATCATAGCTTAATCACACCCATCATAACGATAACAGCATCATAACATCATAACATCATCATAACGTCGTCGTATCATAACATATCATAATTCATCATAATACCAACATGACATCATCATAGTAACATAATCATAATATCATTATAACATTATCATAGCATCATTGCATCATTACGTCATAACACAGGGTTAAACATCGTCGTAACATCCCCCCAGGTCAAACCGTAGCCTTGGTCAAAAATACAAAGAAAAGTGGAATTTGAAAAACTTAGGGTCAGAATCTAAAAAGTCACAACTGAGCAAGAAAGCCGTTCGCACACCAAATCGAACATTGGAAGTGCCGAAAAGTGAACCAAGTACAAAAAGCTTGTCCGAATACGTAGGTGCTCTTAGGAGCGCCCCTGCACAAAACTTGAAGACAAAATAATCCAGCACTGACTTCAAGACAACGCACCCACACGATTTAATAGTTTTCAAGAGATATCCCTACACATCCCTACAACACCAACATCAATACGTTATTTTCCATGCTAAAACCAATATATTTTGTATTCCAAAAGTTGAAAAGTAAAAAGAATGGATCTTCAAAACTAGAGCAAAAAAAGAAGTCAAAATTGATCACGACAACAGTTCCCACACTAAATTCAACATAAAAGTGTAAATAAACCAGCTGCAATAAACGAAATCAAGTTCGAAATGTTAAGATACGGCCTCGAAAGGCCTGAGAGTATCCGAATTTGAGATCATTTGGATGGGTTTCGTATGATAAGGTTGGCGGTTTATATTCGGGGAAGTTAGGATTTAGATCGGAGACACGCGCCTCCGATCTCAGAAGCTATCCCGGGCTCTGGTGGAAACGAATAAAGCTACATCTCTACGAAGGAACGAAAGTGAGTACTCTCCGAGGACCTGCTCAATTGGCAGATCTGCAGGGGGCACTCTGTGTCCCCCACCTTTAATTTCACATGTGGCGTCGTCGGCAGGACAGAAAAGAAAAAAAAATGGAAGGTCGTCATACTGAAACCCATACGATAACGCGTGTTCCTGGCTCCATAGCCAGACGGTTAGAGGTGTGGGAGTGGGTTTTGAGGAGCCGCATCTTCGACTCATGGTCTAGTTCGTAGAACCGGAGTTTCCCCGGATCTCCCATATTTCTGCATATAACATGATATTCGTGAAACGAAGAACAAAACTTTTTGAGAAGAATAAGAGTTTCAGGGCATAGGAGAAACCCGAAGAAGAGGAGACACGAGCTCAAAAGAGGAGAGGATTGATATAAATTGGTGGACTCTTCATTTTATCTCGTATCATTTCTTACGTTCATGGCGGTTGCCTACCATCGGTTGATGCCTTTTCAGTGAAGAATCGATTATTTTCATCACTTTTGTGTCAAAACGGTCTCGGCCATATCTTGCATCAAAAAATAGGCGCTGCATATTGTAGCTCTTGTCGATTCCGTAAATAGAAAGCGAGCAAAGCCACACGAACTTGTTTGATGGCGATCGGCATGACTACCAACAATCAATTCGGGCACACCTCTCTCTTCCGTGCAGTAGGTACGATATACAGCGTCGTCACATGGACAGATACACGTCTATTTTACTGTTGATTTGCGATGAAATCATACGAAACGCTGAGTATAACACAGCCACCGAGCCATTCAGCCTACGTGCCCCTGGTGCTTCTGCTGTTAACTGTTGCTGCTGCTGCTGCTGCTGCTGCTGTGTTTGCTCTCTCCCTGGCCCGTTGCGTAACATCTCAAATAACGGACTGTCCCGTTTGCCACGCGCATGAAAAAGCATATGCCTCGCTTGCAGAACGGATATATATCATGAGGTCAAACCCATCTTCAGACTTCCATGCGCGAGCTATGAGAGAGCAATGAACGCCGGGAGGCATGCTACTATATCTGCTTCTTCTGTGGCTTCGGCTTTAACTCGTACTGCGGCTGCTGTTACTTGGTACTGCTGATGTTTTCGCTGCTGCTGTGCTGCTGTGCTAATACGGGTACTGCGCTGTTGCTGCTTCCGCTGCTATCTGCTGCTGCTGGATGAAAGTGTTCTTTAATATTTCGTTCTGGAATATTTTGTCTCACCATCATAATAGAGATTCCATATAGACAGACGAAGAAACACCAATCCCCTCCACCCTCAACGAAAGCGTGAGGAGCGTCGCCAAGCAATCGGGTTCGCGGAGAGTGTGCTTGGGAGAGTGAGGACAAGCCGCTTTATCAGCGACGTCGAGCCCAAAATCATGTGCAAGGTACCTGGTATCTTGTTCTGTTGTTCTTATTTTTTCGTTTTGCTGTGCGATATCATATGATACAAGCAGTATGATATACCGGTATCCACCATTCATCAAGATCCGATCGGCTTTCTTTGTTGGATATCCTTGTTCTTCTCCAAAGGTTTTGTTCTTCGTTTCACGAATATCATGTTATATGCGACTCATCAGGGTGGGCTAGTGTTAAGATACGGCCTCGAAAGGCCTGAGAGTATCCGAATATGAGATCATTTGGATGGGTTTCGTATGATAAGGTTGGCGGTTTATATTCGGGGAAGTTAGGATTTAGATCGGAGGCACGCGCCTCCGATCTCAGAAGCTATCCCGGGCTCTGGTGGAAACGAATAAAGCTACATCTCTACGAAGGAACGAAAGTGAGTACTCTCCGAGGACCTGCTCAATTGGCAGACCTGCAGGGGGCACTCTGTGTCCCCCACCTTTAATTTCACAGAAACGTTTGTCCGAATATATATTATGTGCGTGCAAGTGTAGTTTTGCGTATCACATCATATGACACGTTCTCCGTACGACACTACAACAACAGTACACGACAGCACTTACGAATTTGGCAGTTGAGAATTCCAGGTTCGATGTTAAGAACATGGCATATTTTGTACTGAAAACAGTGTACATCACACCCTACCTTGCATGAGAATTCCAGCCCGACCATAAGAGATTCTTAACTGGTTTCGCATACTGTACACGTTTATTTCTTACCTGTTTCTTCTGCTCAAACCACAATAATAATAACACACCCACCCCGCAGCTCTTAGAGCTACAGCAGCATAGCATGTTGCCATCGAGCATATATCACAAGGACAGAACAGCGCAGCAGCATAGCATGTTGCCGTCGAACATAGTATCACAGGGACAGAACAGCACAGCATATTGCAGCGCGGCGGCGTTGGGAGGCTTATACCGCACGACGCTTGGCGAGTGTTCAAACAAGTCTCACGCTGGAGGTCTACATGTATGGCCAAGGGGTATATTTATACGCTGTGGTAAGCTCCCTCAGGAGAAAGGAGGAGCACCCCCGGCGAGGAAACGCCTTCAGTTGCGTGCAGATAACCAATCACAAGGTATCACGCATGCCCGGTATCTCCAAAATACTACCCAAAGACCAAAATACCAGATAAACCACCTCTCCACCTACCTGTCTTGCTATCTGTCGCCTGCCCATCCATCGTGCATACGTACCACCCACAACGCGCTTGGTATCTCGCGAACCCTTTCTCTTCTGCAAAAACAAGCCCACACAAGCGTTAAGCAGTTTTAGTTTGCCCGCAATGGGTGCAGCTTTAAAGGGGTCATTCAACCGCATTGGAGGAGTTTCGTCGTCCTAAATATTGGGGATCCGCGGCCATCTTACTCTCCGAAAAGTACTCCCAAGTGAAACCGCGACAGCCGACGTCCGTAACATTTTGGGACCCGTGGCCATCCGACTCGCTGAAAAGTACTCCGAAGAGGATTCGAGGCGGCAAAAAGATAGATATATATATGCCAGTCTCTGGAGAAAGGACTGAGGGCACACGTCGCTGTACCATGGTGAACACAGGGAAATTCCGAACGATTGATCCGTAACGAGGAGATAGAGAGCTGATAGTGATGCATGAGCGAAGGCTTGGACGTTGGGCTATCTAGGTTCGCGGGGACCCCGGTGTCTCATCCTGAGAATCTAGTGCTGTCCTGCGCGTTTGGACTGAGTCTCAGCTCCATTGCCACAAACTGCAAGACAGGGATATAGGTCTATATGTAAAAGTACGAAACGCGCTTTTGCTGCTTTGCATTATCTTCTAGAACCTGCGGCCGAGGGTCTTTTGTCGCGCTTCCGGCTGCGGGACACGCAGGGAGCCCGTCGGCACATTACGACGCACGTCTAGATCCCGTCCGAGCTCCGTGGCGCGTGCTGTGGACATTCAAAGTCGTGCCAGTGAGTCAATCTCCAAGGGGTCGCGTTCCGTGTCGCCGAGGCACACAGGGCCCGTGGAAACCAATCTCCAAGGGGTCGCGTTCCGTGTCGCCGGGGCACACAGGGCCCGCAAAAACCTATTTATTTGTCTCCGTCTTTTTTCTCTGCGCTCTGCTGTGGTGCAACAGCGCTCTCCAAGCTTTGTACTTGTGGCCGCCTCAGTACAACAGCAGGCGCACTGTAAATCCTTCTTTTTTTTACAGGCACGGACGGTGCTTATATAGCAGGTGTGTTTCTGTGTGTGCGTGTGTGTACATAGGAACTTTGGCAGCCGGACACAATTATGAGGCGGTGCAATTGTGTTTTGGTTAAAAGCAGCTCTGCTTCAGCCATACAGCCACGAAAGCAGAGAGGGAGGGATTTCGCGCCTGCGTTTTTTCTAGGCGCACAGCAGCTGCTGCTATTAATCGACAGTTGGTTATAAAACCGCACTGATAGTATCTTGCGCCGCTATACCCGAGTCCCACAAATTGGACAATGCAATTACGAGCGTTGTTTTGTGAATGTTTCAAAACACATCAGTTCGATCAAATTGCGGGTCGATACTCATCTTTGCAAGCTGCGTGACAATCCGGTCGCGCGCATTTGTGCATCATATCAGTACCCTACACATACAAAAAAAAGCTGGACGAACGAAACCAGCCGACACACGCCTCCCCTTCCCAACACGCTCTTCGGCGGAACAAGTAACAAAAACAGCAAAAAAAAAACTACTGTTACACCATGTAACGAAAAAACTACTTCGTACGGTTAAGCATACCTGGAACCTACTACCGCTGGTCTTATATGAACAAGATTCATCACCCCCCCACCCCGCCCCACCCACGCTCTTGATACCCATCACTCAATCAACCACTAGTGCACACCTCCTAACGATAGTACTGTAAAACCCGCGGTACCCTACCCATACACGCGACATGTTAGACGAAACGAAAACTCTCCACACAACAACCGCCTTTCCCCCCAGCGTGCATCAGAAGGATGCTACACAATGAAGCCTAGATCGCCCACCTCCGCAGATATTTCGCGAAACGTGAAAAGGAAGAGGGGGGCGGCGCAAGGGGCGTGGGGGGCTGTGACCCCCCGCGAACTCGGGCATGAACTCATCCATCCGTGCCCGAAAAAAACACACCGCGTAATATACGTATTCGTAGCTCAAAGCTCTTACCAAAATCGATCGGTTGCTCTTTCCCTTTCTCGCTTGGATACCAAGACTACACAAAAAAAACAACGCCACCACCACCGCTGCCACCACCACCACTACCACCACAACAACGACAACGATACGCTTATCTCGTGCACCTACATAGTTTGCCGTCCACGAGTACCGGCGAACACATGGCTTGTGCCTCCGCAAGGACCCTAATTGATAACACCAAGGATGCCCCCCAAGGTCCCGAACGGATAATACGCAGGTACAGCAGTGGGCGTCTCCCTATGTTGCCGGCCGGTACTTCCGGCGGGCACACATTCTGAGTCGAACTGTATGTCAATGTACTCTACCGGTGCTTTTCCCAAGCAAAAACAGCACAAAAAAAAACACGGAACTCTTGCAAGGCCCTCGAAGGATAACACGGAAGGTGCCTCTCCAAGGCGCCTATTGAACAACACGGACGTATAGTACCGAGCTGTCTTGTACGTGCATGTACTCCGACCACCATCCTCAGCTGGTGCGTTTCCACAGCAAGACAAGACAAAATCGTGAAACCATTGTATGTACCCCGACTACGCTGCCCGACCAATCACGAAAACACTGCATTTATACCCCGATCACGTTATTTCAAGCCGGTGCCGCAACGGTGCCCATCCAAACCCCAAAAAAGACAAAACAAATTAAAAATCATGCAACCAACCAGACATCACTCCCCGGCAACGCCCCTCGGCACTAACATAAAACAAAGATCACGAAACCAACTAACACTCCCCCCCCCCCGGAACGCCTCCCGGCACTACCCACGGGCGGACCGCTGGCCACCCTGCGCATGCAAGAAAAGCGGACGCCCATGTGTCCGTTTTCCGCTCTCATAGTGGGTCCCAGTACCATCGAGGGGAAGATTCTCTGGGTAGGCCGACCCCCCCAATGATGGTTACCGAGCTGGATCATATTGTGCGCGGTGGAGAACCCTAACTCCGCACAAGGGGAATGATCGCATCACGCAGTGCGAATATGGTAAGGCACCCACGAGGAAGTTACATAGTGATACCCATTGCTGTCTCTGGTGTGGCCACACCAGAAAACAAATTAACCCATTGGTAGCTAGCTGTCATCCATAAGCAAGAAAGTAGGCACAAGGTGCCGGAGTCCGTCTTACGAGCGGTTCTTGGAAGGACGCAGTTCACCCTTCATGTGACTCGCCGAACACCTCACGGCGCTTCGCGCTTGGTGCAGGCAATGTCTGCCTGGTTGGTGAAAACCCGACGTGCTCCGTCCCCGCATAGTAGGGATGCGAATGTCTATGGTCATACGACTACGGCCATGCACAAACTGACTACACCCCCCCCCCCCCTCCCCCTTCCGCCCCCTACCCTCCCTCCAGCCCCAGCAGATGCTTATATATCTCCGTTCTTCGTTATTACGGCGGGTCTCAATATCCATTGAGGGGGACATTTTTGAGGTGCCCCCCCCCCCCCCCCCCCCCCAAACATCTTTGCTGCCGTTGACGAAAAAAGTCATCGCCATGCTGAGGACACACAGTCCTGTATTCCGTATCATAAATTTGATACAAATGGCCCGAAAGAGCAAAATCGACTTTCTTGTACCGCCCCCCATCGACAACAAAACAAAGAGGAGGGGCGGGATTACAGCAAGATCAGGAAAAAAAAGCTTTTCTTTTCAAAAGTCTGCTACGATACGAGCGCGAAACGCACGCACGTATAGGACAAAACGATAGACAAACAACTAAACAAAAGAATACCTGAACAGCTCAACAATCAACTGTGCAGCACCAAAAAAGGAGCAAAAAACGAGAGACGACAGGAGATAAAAAGCGTACCGCAAGCCAACAACCGAGTATCACGAAAAAAATGAGCCGTCGGCATACACTAGCTCTCGGAAAAAAAGCAGCATAGTAGTCGGCGTGAACCTTTCCTTCAATATCTCCGTCCTCAATGAACGCTTCCCAGCTTTCCTCCACCAACCTATCTCAACAAACCCCAACATCGAACCTATACTACGTCCTCTAAGCTGCAACGTCCCCGCTGCCTAGCCCCCCCCCCCCCCCGCCGTCGCCGCTCCACCCTCCAGCCCCCCCCCTTCCACCCCCTCCACGCCCCCCCCCCCCGCGCTGCAGATCACATCAATAAATTTTTTACGGTCCCACTTGCGTACCCCGCCGCAGCGGCCACAGGTACGCGGAGGAAACTCTTAGACGGCCTTTGGCGACAACTCGACGCCAACCGCAACTATTATTACTAAGACATGTATCTGCATCTATACGTGGCCTGCCCACTGCTGCCGCGTTCACCAAGGACAGGACAGGCCACAGAGCTACAACAAGGGCGGGGCGGAGTGCTCCTCAAAGTAGTCACCGAAGAGGATGTAGTCCTTGGCATACACCTGCAGGATAAGAGCGTGGGAATGGCGAGTGGGCGGAAAGTGTGTTGGAGGGGGATAGAAACAGGTGTCTATACTTTGGTCCGGGGGCTGAAAGAGGCCCGGGGCGGGGGGGGTCAGAACGAACTATCTGGGTGGGGGGGGGGGATACTCAATTTCAAGCATAGCCGTAGTCTTGAGACCATCGAACCTCGCGTCCCTCCTATGACGGGAAGGAGCACGTAGGGTTTTCACCGATTAGGCAGACATCGCGTGCACCAAGCGCGGAGCGCAGGGACGTGTTCGGCGAGTCGCATGAAGGGTGAGCTGCATCCTACTGAGGAACCACTTGTAATGCGGACTTCCACACCTTGGGCGTTTTATCTTGCATATGGATGAGGGGAGGGGGGGGGGCGGCGGTAGAAGGGATTATCTATACCTGTTCGGGATGGGGGGGGGGGCGTTAACAAGAACTGTCTGTAATTTGGTGACTAGTTCATGAGCAAAAACTGCATATATACCTTAGGGGTCGATTCACTGTGAAAAAATTAGAGGAAGCCGGGATCTGGTCTGCCTGACTGGCCGACGTGTGAGAAGACGTACCAGCACCACACGTACACGCGTAGTCTAGGCTCACACTCTCTCTCACCGAAGTGACTATGTCAAGCGCCTCTTCCGAGAAGTACTTCTCGCGCTTAGACGCTGCCCCCTGAGCTTTCGCGTCCAAGTTGGTGCTGAACCGGGTGACCATGAACTCTCGCAAAAGCGCCGCTCGGTCGGGGGAGGGTCGCGGCATGTGATCCACGAGTTTGACGGCCTCCATCTGAAACGTGGGGAGGTGACGGGGGGGGGGTACGCCTTAGTCATTTGACCACTCACCACGCATCCCTTTCGAGACGGAGCACGAAGGGGGGGGGGGGGGGCGGGCGTACTCATTTGTTGCTTGCCTTAGTCATTTGACCATTGACCACGCATCCCTTCCGAGACGGAGCACCGTTCCTCCTCCTGATAGAGACACCTCCAACATTTGGGCGCTCATCACGCATTTTCCATACATTACATAAAAACTGTTGCTTATCCTATCCCCGTCCTGTTTCGCCGTCTGCGGGAGGGTGGAGGGAGGGGGTCAACAATAACATGACGCAAAATAAAAAATAGAATAAACATTTACCGCTAGCGTAATAATACCGATAACTTCATGTTGTCGTCATAGTGACATTGTCATACTGGCATCGTCACACGTACCGACGTTATAATACCGATATTGCCATACCGACAACGTCCTACCTACGGCATCATGCCGATTTCGTCATGCCGATGTCGCTATATGCCGATATCGCCTACTGACACCGTTATGCCGCCAGCGTCAAACCGATGTTGCTACCGACATCGTCACACTGGTGCTACTGATTAAACTGGTGCTACTGGTTAAACTGGTGTTACTGGTCAAACTGGTACTTTTGACTTTTCGCTATGGTAATACTGGTCAAACTGGTGGTATTGGTCATACTGGTGATACTGCCCGTACTAACTATACTGACATCTGCATATTAACTGGTATCGCCATACTGGTCGTACGTCATACTGGCTGTACTGGCCATACTGACATCGTCGTACTATTTATACTGGTCATTCTGGCATCGTCGCACTGGCTATACCGGTTATACTATCACCATCATACTTGAATACATTGGTCATCCCGTTCATCTTGGCATCGTCATACTGGTCATTGGATACACTGGTCATAATGGCATCGCCATACTGATCACATCGGTCATACTGGTCATACTATCAATAGCATTGCAATTCAACAGCATTGTCATACCGACCATACGGATAATACCGGCATACTGATATCACCACACTCGTCATACTGGCCATGGCGGCATCGCCGCCCTGCTCACATTGGTCACACCCACATCGCCATAGCATACTGGTTGAACAAGTCACATTCTGGCAACCGGCATCTCACCGACATGTTAGCGAAGGGGATCACATGGTACGAATCCCGGAAGCGCGCAATTGAGCAAAAGCAGTACTGCGGCCGCCAGTGCGAGTTGACCTTGCATCCCCGCTCTTTCACGTCCTGCTTCACCCCCACCATGAAGTCTCGGAAAACTTTTCGTGGCTCGAGATTGATCGCATTCAGAAGGAGCTGCTCATGGTGGGGAACAACGTTGATTTGGACGCGGGGGGGAGGGGGCCGATAGGATGGGATGGCATGCGATGGGATGGGGTGGTATGGGATGAGACGAAGTGCGATCGGATATGATGGAATGGGATGGGATAGGATGGAGATCGGATCATGTGGTATGGCATGTGATGGTGTGGGATGGGATGATGTGAGATGGTATGATATAGGATGGGACGGAAGGGGGTGGGCATGGTATGGCATAGGGTGGCATGGGGTGGGAAAAAAGTGGATGGGAAAGGAGGGTTGGGAGGGGCTGGGATTTTCGATGGGAGGGGATGGAGCGGGATGGGCCGGAACGGGATGGTATGGGATTGGATGAGATGAGATTCTTCGGGGCGGTGGGATGGCGTAGGATGGGGTGGGAGAAGGAGGGGTGGGGTAGAATGATAGGATAAGATGGGACGGGCCGGGATGGGATGAGACAGGATTGGATGGTGATGGGATGACATGACGTAGGATAGGACGGTATGGAATGATAACTTTACGGGACGGCGTGGGATGGCATGAAGATGGGACTTGCGGGGATGATATGCGATCGGATGAACGGGATGGGGTAAGATGGATGAGACGGGAGGGGGCAAGACAGGACGGAACGGAAGAGGACAAGAGGGGCTAGGATAGGACAGACTAGATGGGATGGGATGGAATGGGACGGGGTGAAAGTGGAAAACATGCGCCAGGGTGACACATGATGGGGCTGGATATGATCGGAAATCCAGCGCACGCGGCACCTGTGCGCACGTTACACCCCCCCCCCCCCACGCCCAACACCCACTCTCTTTGGCCGAAACAAACGAACACAAAAACTTGCCGCATCCGTAGTGGCGTTACGCTCGTCCACCCCCTCGAACCGATGCGGCATAAACCGCACGTAAGGACAGTTTTGCCACTCGGTACCGAGGCATTTGTTCAGAAAACCGGACAAGAGCCGGTCGGCGGGATCTCGCACGACAACGAACCTAACCACAGCCAATTTGACGATACAGGGCAGGGAGGACGAATGCGGCGGGGGAATGAGGGAGGGGGAGGGGCGGGGGGGGGGCGGATAAAGTGGACGGGGAGGGAAGGAGAAGGGGAGAGGAGAGGGAAGGAAAAGAGGAACGGGGGGGAGGGGAGGGGGGGAAGAGGGAGTGAGAGAGCAAGGGGACGGTTAAGCGTCGAAATGGCGTGCGAAAGAGGGCAGGGAGGGCGGGGGGCGGGTCACAGGAATATTATTGTATGTATTTGCGTACTCTCCGGGGGAGGTGCGCTACATCCTCACCATGTATACAGTACATATATGCATGAAGGGGGGGGGGGGGGTGTAAAAGTAATCCAATGCTGAGGACTACCCAGCACAAATACGAAGCCAGCTAAAAGAACCAGCAAAAAAACATTTTACTGATGCAAAACATCTCCAAGTCCAATTCCACGTGGCTTGGGCCCCAAATGTCCCGTGGGGCGCGCGCTGATGCAAAGGGGATAATTTCGGACAATTCACCTAAAGGTCAAAAGGGTCCCTACAGCAGCCGCGAGCAGGGAATCATAACAAAACATCTCGTCTTTCGCGGTCCAGGAAAAAGATTACCTAATATCCTTTCTAACGCACGATAATATCTGTCGTAGTGCACTCGGAGGACAACCCTACACTTTTGTCCGGAATACAAGCAATATATGGACATTAATGTTGAAATAAAAGTTTGCTTATATTCCGGACAAAGTGGTACTATCCTTCGTAACGTGTAAAAAACCCGTCCCAGCCCCGTCAAAACACAGCATCCCTTCCTCCGTATTATAAACATATACATGCACAGCATCTCGCAGTGCGAAACAAACGACGGCGCGCTGTCTGTGTGGTACGCCCAACGTCTTCTTGTTTCACTCACTTGAGCCAGGTGTCGTCGTTCATCATGAGCTCGACGTCCCGAGTTCGTCGTTTGGAGAGCAAAGGGATCCCGTTCTTGCCCTGGCAAAACGCGATCCGAAACAGGGAGGATCGCGGAAACAACCAAAGCAAAAGGGGCGTTTGGATATACAGGAGGAGCGGGCGTTTAGCATACAGGGGAGTAGAGAGGGCGGGTTGGGTGGGGATGAGTGGGGCGGGGAGGGGGGGGGGGGGGACACCGCGAGCAAAAGACAGCACGGTGTGCATCTACATCACTACCCGTTGTACAGTGAACGCCATTTGACAAACGCTAATAACGCACACAAACCACGACCCCATCGCCCCCCGTCCAAAAACACCTCCATCAATTGAGTCGCCATCGCCCCCCCACCCCTCCGTCCCAGCATGGTAGGAATGCGAGGGTCTATGATATTAACATGGCCATGCATGACAACGATTACACACCCAACCTCCACCCCCAGCTCGAAAACGCCTCCATTTCTTTCAGGGCATTTCACGGGTCAGGTCGAGTCACGGTAACCCGTCCCGACCCGCGAGATTAAAAAAACCTCCTGCCCTGACCCGACCCGACGGACCCGTCCCGTCATAATTCACACACCTCCAGACCCGACCCCACGCGACCCGCCAGATGTTAATAAAATATGTTAATAAAACTCCTGACACGATCGGTGGGTCAGGTCGCGACCCGCGAAAATGCCTCCGTTCACTTTATAGCCGTCGCGTCGTCTAGGGCCGGACGTCTCGGTCACACACTCGCCTGCTCGTGAATCGGTCCCGTGTCCCAATCGGGGATGCCCAGCATCCATCGCAGCGTCTTGCGCCACTCCGCGCAGGCGACCTGCTCTCAAAAGACCGCCGATGAGAAAAAAAAGGCGGAACCGTTGTGCCGGAGAGGTATCATAACGCGCACCCGTGAGTAAAAAGTCGACGCGGCCATGAAAAAGGTAGCGGGGAACGACCGAAAATTCTAGTTGGGAATGTGCAGCGCGCGACCCGACCCGTTCGCGAACACCACCTCCTCAAAAGAGCAAGGACGCGCGTTTCCGGTAGCGGTAATTACCCGAAATTAGTAAGACTTTAGGAAATAGCATCTGTCAGAGGAAATTCCTTACGTCCCCTATCCCTGGGCTGATATAACGCCCCCAGACAGGATGGAAACCCCCTTTTTTTCCATTTTTTTGAACACTGTAAGGCTGTGCAGCAGAGCAGCAGCCCGCTAGGCGCCCACAGACAACTGTGAGCTGCGCCAGGCGCACTGTGAGCTGCGCCAGGCGCACAGGCGAAGGACACAACTGAGAGCTTTGCCGATTGATTTTCAAGATTGGACTATTTGAGAATATAGCGTTGTCTATTATTTTGCGTACACATGTCGTGTGTTGCTGCGAACACCACACATAATGTTTACATTTTATACCTTTTCAGGGATTGATTTGTGAATTGTGGCGGGCGGAGTCATGGAAAGGATACAACTAAATGATTATACAACTCATGCGAGGTATCACATTCAAACGGAACGGGTGAACTTGGCACAGATAGACGCAGCTGGGACGTTGGGATTTCGTTGAGGCGTCCATGTTTGTCATCACAGTCGCGGATGATTTGTGAATTGTGGCGGGCGGAGTCATGGAAAGGATACAACTAAATGATTATACAACTCATGCGAGGTATCACATTCAAACGGAACGGGTGACTTGGCACAGATAGACGCAGCTGGGACGTCGGGATTTCGTTGAGGCGTCCATGTTTGTCATCACAGTCGCGGATACCGTCGCGATCGCTACACACGCAGAAGGGCACTGCTGTGGCTGCTCGCGTCCTGCCTTGCATTTTGAATTGTTGATTTCCCTCGCAATATAACTAGATTAATTCGTACATCAGATATGTGGCTATCAGCACTACATCAGAGTAGTAGCGGTTTTCCAATATTCGATGGACGGCTGCAAGGCGAAACCAACGAGGGCATGAACAAGTGAAAGATCAAGTGAAACCGAAGAACACAACTCAGGCACCCGCAGTCTGCCCTGCCACTACTGCTGTGTGGAGTGAAAATGACTGAAAGTGGCTGCCCAGAGGCCTGAACGAATCGTACTCGTGCTTCATGCAGTGCACGCATGGACCACCCGGGGATGATATTTTTTGTCCCCCCCAAAAAATTACGCTTTTTTTTCCTGGAATAGGAGGAAACAGGGGAAAAATGTCGGAAAAGCTGAAAAAGGCTGTTTCCCGGAAAATTCTGGGTTCCAGGTGAAGAAATACGCATCCTTGATGAAAAGGGCATCTGTTTTGTACCAGAGGGGTCAACATGTTTTATCTTCTCTAAAAGGAGGCCTAATTATGGCGAAAGAAACTAGTTGCGAGCAAATTGGATAAGGTTACAATAAAAGCCTACTAATCGTACCGCCGCACGCTCGTACTAAACTAGACGACAGGTAAGACCGCCGTGTCTAGCATACTTTTGGTTGTGACCAACAGAGCTCATACCATACCTCTATTAAATAGGAGGCATCGGCATGGGCACTGGTTGTGCTGGATAACAAATGCGTGGAAATATCAGTACAATGCGAAGAACACACACACTGGTTCGGGCCGAGGAACCACGCCCCTGCCGAGACAAAAGAGCTAGCTATCATACAACTTTAATCGCAAGTCATTTGTCCCTCAACGTGGGCCCAGTTCCATTTGACAGAGCAGGTTGACTTCGTATCTGGCATTAATTTGTTTTGTTTAGAAAGGAGTTGAGTTCGGGAATTTGGATCCCACGGCACATCCTTGAAAGCCATGCAACCCAATCCCCTACCAACCATGGACAACTGTGTTAATATCAGAACAACAGAACCCGGAGCGTCCAACCATGAAACCACAGAGGGAGACGAAACGCTGGATCTTCCGTGACCGACCAGGTACCAGGTATGCGTCTTCACGTGAGTTTACTGGAAACTAGAAACAGCGGTGTGGTTTCTTCACATAAACTGATACGAAGTATTCCAATTTCCACCCATTTACATCGAGTACACCCACGAAGAGAGACGACTTATTATGAGAGAGAGATGCACATCGCAAACACAGCAAGGTCATTTGGCCATGCAATGAACCACGACGAACACGCGAGGAAAACGGTAGAAAGCTACCGTCCCTATAATCCGTGGACGTCGTATACACGACGGTGAGAAACCCTATAATACATAGAGGGCCTCGTACTGCCTTCCTTGCGTTGCGTCCCTCTTCAAATGGCAAGACTAATCAACTACCAACCCGTCTCAAAAAACAAAACAAAAACTTCATAAAGGACTCATTCATCAATAAATTAGAAACAATTATCCCCCAAACACTGCCGTGTCTGCCAATGTACCATTAAAATATGGGCAATAACCAAAAACGGGTATACCCGGTCACTTTTTTGTCAAAAACGGTTACACTCTAGAATCAAGTGAAAAACGCACCACACGAGCCACGCGACTGCCCATCGATGAACCTCTCGTTTTTTGGCCTGCTGACGCTATACATGAGGTGTACTCGTACAAGGTATATGTCTATTGTGTAGTTGGTAATTGAATGCATGCATTTGTTGGCCTGATCACACTCACTCGTACTCGTACTACGATATGTATCACGTATATGAGTATTCTCGTCAAACATGTACGAGTATGTTGTACTGTATTCATCACTTCAAAACAGAGTATAATCATGGATCATAGCAGTAACAAGATCGACGGCGGGCGAGCGAACGAGCGAGCGATAATGAAATACGTGTATTTGTTGTTGTGATCACACTCATTCGTATTCGTACCACGATATGTGCCACATAGTACTCATCAAACATGGACGTTGTACGATATGGTCATTTAGCAGTTATTGTAGGCTCGTATTATTGGTATCATACGAGCCGGTAAACAAGTATGATCGGCCCCTCAGCATGTAGGTAGATATATATGTAGACTTGATGACGAAACCTTTCAGTTTTTCTTTTTTCTGTTACGTATGTACTGGGCATTTACGTATACCTGGCATATGATGGGCCGTATATGATACCAGGCACCAGGTAGGTATTATTCATGAAAAACACTCCCTGTACGACGCGTCGGAGAGAGCCTGAAAACGCAGGCAAATCATGGTACAAGTTGGCAACCTCGGTGGCATCAGTAAGGAGGATGTTGCTGCGGGCACGCGTGGCGGTGCTGACGGATACAGGGACGCCAGTTGCCTGCTGGATTGTCTTCCTCAACGCCTTCACGCCGATGTCGGGGTTCGCGCACACAGTGTAGCCTTCACCAGTGGGTCGATCCCACATCTAGACGCACGCGCGCGTTTCCCTCTGAACAGTTTGCGTGTTCAAAATCAGCGTGGGTGACACGCCACTCATCAAGGACCGACTTCGTCGCGCGCACCTCCGTCGTGCAAGCCGAGGATACCAACGGAGTCGCCACAGGAACCTGCGACGGATCCTGCTTCGGTTTCGGTGGCTCGGCCACCCCGGAGCACGAGTACTTGTTCTGTCGCCCACCGCCTTTCCCAGAGGCCCTGTACCCATGACCGATTGCCAGATACGCCCGCGCAACAGCCGAACGGAGTTCCTTCGTGCTGCCAAACACAGAGCTGCCCTCTGTGGCCATGGTGCTCGCCCATCGGAGGTGAAGGGGAAGGGAGAGCTACGTGTGTGACAGGGGTGAAGTGATGTTCAATGTGGAAGGGGGTCGAAGCTGCTGTGAACCTCTTGGCCTTTCTTTCAGGCACCACGATGGCGTCCCATCCCAGCGAAAGCGACGTTCGTATAGAGGGGATCAATGTATTACCTCTGATTGGGTGTAATGTATATGAAGGCATCTGATTGGCTTAGATACAACCAAAAACGGGTGAAAGCCAAGGACAATGACCATTTACTGGTGTACCCGGGACATTATCTCTCAAAACCAGGTAGATTTTTTTTTTGACCAATCGCGTGGCTCGTGGGGTGCGTTTTCCACTTGATTTTAGAGTGTACCCGTTTTTGGTAGCAAAGTGGCCGGGTATACCCGTTTTTGGTTATTGCCCTAAAGTATATACATATATACATGCTCCAGCTGTGAGATCGAAAAAAATTCATCGTAACTCATCTTTGCAAGCTGTGTGATACTCCGATCGCGCGTGATACTCTGATCGCGCGTATCACTGTGTGTGCCCTCATTAAGGACGATGTATTGCGTATGGCAAGGCTGTCAATTACGGCGCATTGGGGGCCCCGCGACGATGACACTGCCATCCCAGCAACGTTATGCCAGTACCACGGTATACGATAATAACACAAGTAAGAACCTTTTTCTTACCCTACACCTGGTACAGCTTTTGCTACGTCGTTATTTGCGGCAAAATACTTACCACGCACCTAGTATAAAAAACGCTTATGGTGCAGCTGTCGATAGGCATTCGTGCAGCAGGACGCGCCTGTAACTGCCGTCAATTTGTGCGCATGCAAAAGCAAAGTCTTGAGTCATCCCACCGTACGGGTGCGGCAGAAAAAATCTGGGGCTCCTAGCACGTGGAGCTCATCAAACATCTCACCACCATCACCCGAAACATGCAAGACTTCGAAGGCATTCCTTCACGCAACCCGACCAACACTTGTTATTAGTACGCCCTAGTCCTAAAAATATATACTCGAAGTACATTCGTGGTAAAATATCAGATTAGACCGCAGTTCCTCCGTCGAGGAGCCCAACATTAGCATTAGCATTAGCATGAGCATTAGCACTAGCACTAGCACTAGCATTAGCACCAGCACTAGCAGTAGCACAAGCACTAGCATTAGCACTAGCATTAGCACTAACATTAGCATTAGCATTAGCAGTAGCATTAGCACTAGCAATAGCATTAGCACTAGCAATAGCATTAGCACTAGCATTAGCACTAGCATTAGCACTAGCATTAGCACTAGCATTAGCACTAGCATTAGCATTAGCACTAGCACTAGCATTAGCACTAACATTAGCATTAGCACTAACATTAGCATTAGCACTAGAACTAGCACTAGCACTAGCAGTAGCATTAGCACTAGCACTAGCACTAGCACTAGCACTAGCATTAGCACTAGCATTAGCACTAGCATTAGCATTAGTATTAGCATTAGCATTAGCATTAGCATTAGCATTAGCATCAGCATTAGCATAAGCATTAGCATTAGCATTAGCATTAGCATTAGCACTAGCACTAGCACTAGCATTAGCACCAGCACTAGCACTAGCACTAGCATTAGCACTAGCACTAGCATTAACATTAGCATTAGCATTAGCATTAGCATTAGCATTAGCATTAGCATTAGCATTAGCATTAGCATTAGCAGAAATGTCTCGGCCCATAAGGTCCACCCACCACCTTTGGATGATCTGTTAAACTAATCTAGTACTGCTGTAACTACAGTACAAGTTCTGCGGAAATACAACACATCGGACAACTCTTCAGTCAACTCAGTTATGTTGCTTGACTCACCTCCCCCCCCTGAGTGCGCATAACTGAGCTAACGTCTTTAACTCACCATCCCTGAGTGTGAGTCAGCATAACGGAAACCCCCGTGGAGTGTGCACTACTGAGTTATTGTCTTTTAACTCATTCGCCGGAAGTGTGCATAACTGAGTTATTGTCTTTAAACTCACCACCCCTCAGCGCGCATAACTGAGTTGTCGTCTTCAACTCACCATCCCTGAGTGGGTATACCTGAACTATGGGTTTAAATCGCCCGCGTAAAGTCTGCATAATTGAGTTATCGTGTTCAACTCATCCGCCGGAAGTGTGCATAACTGAGTTGTAGTCTTTATTTCACCTCCGCGGAGTGTGAATAACTGAGTTATCGTCTTCAACTCACCGTCCGGGAGTGTGTATAACTGAGTTATGGTCTTTAACTCATCGCCGCGGAGTGTGCACAACTGAGTTATGGTCTTTAACTCATCGCCGCGGAGTGTGCACAACTGAGTTATCGTCTTTAACTCATCCGCCGGAAGTGCGCATAATAATAACTGAGTTATCGTCTTTAACTCACCCCCCCTGAGCGTGCATAATTGAGTTCCCTGAGTGTGCATAACTGAGCTATCGTCTTTAACTCACCATCCCTGAGTGCGCACAACTGAGTTATCGTCTTTAGCTCACCCCTGAGCGTGCATAACTGAGTTGTCGTCTTTAACTCGCCATCTCTAAGTGCGCATAACTGAGTTATTGTCTTTAACTCATCCCCGCGGAGTGTGCACAGCTGGGTTATCGTCTTCAACTCATCCGCCGGAGGTGTGCATGACTGAGTTATCGTCTTTAACTCACCCCCTTTGAGCGTGCATAACTGAATCATCGTCTCTAACTCACCGTCCGGGGGTGTGAATAACTGGGTCACAATATTCCACTCACAAGCCCCGAGTGTGCACCATTGAGCCAAGTTCGTTAACTCACTGCTGAGTTATGACAAAATGAGGTAAACTGAGCTATAACCTGAGCTGAGTTGTCCCATGTGTTAATCTAGATTAACGCCTTCGGGGCTTCAGAGGGGAAATCGTTGTCGGAATTCTCCCCCCCCCCCGACAATTTCGGCATCGACCACACCAAGCAGCCCGGGCCGTGCTGGCTGGGGTACGAGATGCGTCCGAACTGCATGGCAAGGAACAGTGGGACACGCGTGTAGCGCTGTGGTACTCTTTTCGCTGTACTGCGCGCTCACGCCAAAACGGTGACATAACGCCGAACATACAAAATCGATTTTAACCCCCTAAAGGGTTAATATCTCGGTCGGCGGTCTACATAAAAACCAGCACAAAACCAGGCTTCAGACATGAAAAGAGGGGTATCAATTTCTTCGTGCAATTTGCAAGAAGTTAAGCTCGGATTCGCTCGTACTACTGTAACACCAACCAACGTCGAACGTACCCGTGAGTGAAGGGTCCTCTACGAGACCGATCCAAATTCTCAGGAGTTACGTGCTTACGTACGGTCTCTTGAGCGCTTGACGCGAGGGAGGTAGCAACAGCAGTGTACCGGCATGTTCTTACATGCTGAGGATTAGATTTTCAGGTCGATAACGCGTCCGTGCTGAAACATCAGAAGGTGCCGACGTACTGCTGTAGTTACATAGTAGAGCTACACCAGTGCTCATGATACGTCATCTTTATACTGAGGGAGTTTGGGTTTGATATCATATCATATCGTATATTATCGTATCATATCATACCATGACATATCAGACCGGTTAGCCCGAGGCCTTCAACACTGCTGCGCAACACTGCATGATACCGCTGTACTCTACTGCGGTGCCATAGATTGCAGCTGCGGCAACGGCATCACCAGCATCAAATCACCGCAAACGCAGTGCATGTTATAGACCTAGAGCAGCGTATGAATCTAATAGCACCTTTCTCCTTTCGCCCTTCGCGCCCCGCCCTGTGTTACCCAAACGGAGGCAATCATACCGATGGCCCTCAAAAAGCCGAGGAAGGTTGACGGTACCAATGGGCAACGTTCGGAGCGAAGGGGCAGCTCTCAAGGCTGGTCGGCGGTGGGCGCTTGACGAGCGTGGGACACGAGCATCTTGCGAACTACATGTCTCCCCGCCCCCCGGCAATGCGCTGTCATCCATAAGCGAGAAAATATAGGCACAAGCTGCCGAAGTCCGTCTTACGAGCGGTTCTTGGAAGGATGCAGTTAACCCTTCATGCGACTCGCCGAACATCTCACGGCGCTTCGCGCTTGGTGCAAGCAATGTGTGCCTGGTTGGTGAAAACCCGACGTGCTCCGTCCCGGCATAGTAGGGATGCGAATGTCTATGGTCATACGACTACGGCCATGCACAAACTGACTACCCCCCCCCTCCCCCGGCAATGCGGGCGGCGGACGCGCGAGGGGCGCCGTACCACCGACGGGGCGTCAGTAACCAGCGCGGAAGTTGCCAGGCTGACGCACATTGGGGTTATTATCCGCGTCATTCTACTCCTACCTCTGCAATGCGCTATGTTGCAGCGTTTATCACTAGTCTGTAGTCTCACATATATAAAGGAGTGACGAACCTACCACAAAGAAGCTTGGTTATTTTTCTCTCTTGCTCTCTCTCGTCCTGCCCCGGACTACACACGCCGCCCCGGGCAGAAAAACACCTGGAAAATACGTTGGAATCTTCTAATTTTGTTTGGTAGATATGCGCCGCTATTAAAAAATAGCGCAACAAAGGCGCCTACGGAAAAACCTCGATCTCGACGAGATATTTCCATAAGCTACCATTTTTGTTTATATCGAAAAATCTGAAACAAATGAAACACACTACTGCTATAGCTGTGAGATCGAGGGTTTCGTCGAAACTCATCTTCGCAAGCTGATGTCTGTGATGCTCCGATCGCGCCGTGTTACGTGTCATGGGGTGCGTATATCATGTCCTCATGAAGGATAAGAACGTACAGGGTTCGTTTTGTGTGTCCCTCTTGGTGTGAAAAAAATCGGCTCCGAAATTCGTCCCACAGGGGGAAGGGTGCACTCGATATTCATGCATGGCCGTAGTGGTATGACCTATAGCTATTAGACCCTCGCATCCCTACTATGCCGGGACGGAGCATGTCGGGTTTTCACCGACCAGGCAGACATCACTGCTTGCACCAAGCGCGAAGCGCCGCGAGGTGTTCGGCGAGTCGCATGAAGGGTGAGCTGCATTCTACTAAGAACCGCTTACTAGGCGGACTTGCACATGAATGACAGCTTCAACGAGTTAATTTAATTTCCGGTATGGCCACTTCCAAAGACAGCAATGAGAGTACTATGTAACTGCCCCTTGGGTGCCTTACCGTAAGCACTACTCCTGTACGTGACACGATAATTCCCCTCGTGCGGAGTAAAACTTATCCCACAGGGGGGTGGGGGGGGGGGGTATTACCTTGCGTGTTGTACGGTAGTACACTAAATAGTGCATCCTCTCTCTCGGCAAAATATTGCACGCGAGGAAGCGTGGTGGCAAATTTACAGGGCGGGATGGATGAGTGACTTCCTTTTTCCTACGATAAGCTACTGAAAGACGGAGTGATGGTGTGACGAACACCAAGGAATGAGAGCTTCAGTTTGCCGACTTGCGTCGCATTCGCCTACCGTGTAACACCCAAAGGCAACACACTCCCTGTAACGACTATTCGAGACGAAAATGATGGCTGGTCGAGCGAGACCTTTCCACAGACGCATCGCTTGGCGTGTGCACTCGCTGCATGTCGAGCAAACCAGCCTGGAAAATAGCGCCCGAGGTGGTGTGTGACCACGCGTGTTATATACACACATTTCTAAGGGGCGTTGTGGCCTATCTTCTTTATGAGGACGCACACCCAGCAACACGCGCGATCGGAGTACCACACACAGCTTGCAAATATGGGTTTCCACGAAACCTTTGATCTCACAGCCGCAGTCTATTTTTATTTTTCATAATGCATACGACGTACAGGATATATGATAAACGGATGCAATTATTCCACAGCCGCCAGATTTTGTCCCCCTCAAAAACAGGTTTTATCGTTTCCGTGCACATATTGATTACCATCACCCTGTTGACTCTGGTACAAACTCGTTCCAAGGGGAGTCGCCGACCTAGAACCTTAATGAGGACTCACGTCCAGTTATACGCGCGATCGGAGTATCACACACAGCTTGCAAATATGAGTTTCGACGAAATCTTCGATCTCAAAGCTGGAGCGTATTTTCATTTTTGATAATATACGACAAAGGGCTGCAACTGTCCGTCATATATATCACCTGGTACAACGCTTCACACCTGTTTGACGACAACAGTCGCAACATCAACAGCAACAAGAAACATGAACATCGATGCTTTCATCTGTCCGACATTTCGACATCGAGTCTTGCAAGCCACTACTATGCATAGAGAGAACGGCCGTGTAAGGTTTCACGCGGCCTTCTTGCCTCGCCGCGTCGCTGCTCGTAGGGTGCGACTTCGTGACCTTTGCGAGGTTACCGGCTGAAACAGTAACAAAAAAAGGCGCGATTTCTTACTGCCGAAAACACTTTATTCTTAAAAATGGACATGCCGCAAATACGAGAGCGCGAGAGCTGTGGCGATGCTGAACCCCATACGCGACAAAGGCACGTACCGGGGGAGAGAAAGGATTACAGCTGTGAACGCGGGGTGTCCGGAAGGTAGGCAGTGAGGGTAATGCTGTTAACAGGTCATAACCTGACCCCGCCGACCATGCCAGGAGGCTATCAAAATTTCGCGGGTCGAGTAGGGTCGGGTCAGGAGGTGATTGGTTTATCATCGGACGGGACGGGTCGGGTCGGGTCGAGTCGGGTCAGAAGGTTTTCAAATCTCGCGGGTCGGGACCGGGTTACGCTGACTCGACCTGACCCGTGTTAAGCCCTGAGTGAAACCTCCCCGCGAGTTGAGCTGGTCATACCCATAATTTCGAGGGGCACAGCGCATATTCCTATCGGTCGGCGCAGACACCATTCATCTCTAAACCTCCTGCGAGTCGAGCTGGCCATAGCCCAAAATTGCGAGGTGTCCAGCGCGCAGTCCTACCGCTCGGCGCGGGCAGGATCCATCTTTTGAGGCCGGCATAGCGACCTAAAGCAGTAGAGTACTTCTAGCCGCGGCGAGTCTTCCCACAACATTACGAAGGGCTGTGAGTTGTCTGACTACACAAAATTATAAAGTCCCCATCCCCCAATAGTTACTGGTCGGATTATAATACATTGAGGCAACTGAGTGTGGTCATCTGCGGAGTTTTAGGTCGTCGTATCCGACTGGTGCGTGCGTCTGTGGCTCTGAACGTGTGTGTCGTCTTCACATTAAATCGTGCTTTCTACCTGGTATTCTCTACCCAATGAACACCTTCAGCACACCCAGTCAGTGTCCGTGCTGGTTCTCCGTCCTAGAAAGATACAAAATATGTGGTGTGCGTGCGTTCTTCACATCATTAACTTGATATTTCCGCCCATCTACACCGCCGTGCGGTGCATACACATTTGTCAGTTGGTTGGTTTGTTCCCGCCACCCAACTAATGAATATATTTGCAGGAGTCCCTTGTGAACTGTGTGTTCTTCGTATGTGTGCTGAACTGATCTTTCCGCCTCATCTACATCCAGCACAACCAGTGTCCGTGCGAGAGACGAGGTCTGTGATCACAAACCATCAATAGATACATTTTTTATGCACACCTAGGTGCGCGCATATAAGTCATCCACACCTACCTATCTTACTCTCGCACTCGTGTGCAAGCTCGACTTGTTGCGCGGTCTGCCAAAGGAAAAGGGTAAAAAGGTGATCGCTTCAGGACTAAAGAAAGAAAATGCACCCTTACTTAGCGACCCTTATCGGTGTCCATAAGCCATGCACAGCTACCCAAAGCACTGAATTTATTATGTACATACCATGATTCCCAAATCCCACCTACCAGGTACCAGGTATGGTATTTGGGCTAGGTTCAGTTAGGGCTTAGGCTTCTGGTCGGGTTGGGACCTGGTACCAGGTACATCGGTACACTGCTACTGCTGCTGTAGTTAAAATTTATTAAAAAAAAATCGACATCCACCCCTATTTAATGTACTACTACAGCAGTAGCAGTAGTAGTGTGCTGATATACCTGGTACCAGGTCCCAACCCAGCAGTAGCAGCAGTAGTGTGCCGATATACCTGGTACCAGGTCCCAATCCGACCAGAAGCTTAATCCCTAACTGAACCTAGCTCGGATATCATAGGCGGTGGGATCAGGGTGTGTGTTGTTTTCGCATTAAACCGTTCTTTCTACCCAACGACATCAGTACACCCAGAGTCCGCGCTGATTCATTCTACGTAGAGAGATACTAATTATGTGGTCAGACTGTGAAACAAAGTAAACCAAACAGTCGCAATCCATCAAGGTAAAGCAAGTGAAGTGCTAGCGTACCAGGTACGAGAACACAACAAAACAAGCCAGACCATATAAAAAAAAAAAGAAAAAAAGGGAAAAACAAAACAAAACAAAACAAAAGAGAACAAAAGAGAAAACAAAGCAATACAAACGACAGGTATTCTGAAGAATTTAATGCAAGGAGATCGGAAAGTAAAGCAAAGGCTGCAATTGCCAGAGGAACACCATACGTGCTGAAGAGGAACAGATACCTGTTGCACGGGCAAAACAACGCGGAGATAACTGCTGTTGCACGGACAAAACCACACGAAGAGGGTAACTGCTGTGTTAGGGACAAAAACAACACGAATAAGAGTAACAAGATACCGGCATAAGGCATAATAAGGAAATAATAACGCCGGTGGGGAGGGAAATGAAGGAGCAAACAAGGAAAAAAAATAAAAGACAGGACGACAGCAAGTCATTACTGTCGCTTTCGCGCTTCCCCCATTGAACTCAACGAAAACAAACAAAGCAGAAACTAACACTCGCTGTAGAAGGTTCAGGACTATAGTTGCACACGCTCCACTTAATGAGTCGAACTGGTACCTTGCCACAAGATCTGCCACTTCATTTCTGCATTCATCTGCAGCTGTATCAGTACGGTTGTTCCCCCCCCCCCCCCTCGCCCCCTCGGTTTCCCTCGGTTGCTGCTCTTCTTGGCGTCCTCTGTGAGGCGTTGCCAGCCCTTCTCCGCCTCGCCCCTGTGCCATCTCGTCATCAAGTGGTCCGCCGCGTCGACGATCTCCCGGTGCCAGCTCCCACTCTTCTTAGCCGCCCTCGGCCATAGCACAGTCTCCACTCCACACAGTAACGGGGTGTGTACATATAAAGTTCAGTACTTTGGGTAGTGGTGCATGGGTTATGGACACCGATAAGGGTGTTTATATGTTTTTCGCTCTGAAGCGGTCACCTTTTCACCCTTTTCCTCTGACAGGCCGCGCAACAAGTCAACCTTGCACACAAGTGCGAGAGTAAGGTAGGTAGGTGTGCATGACTTACATGCGCACTGCACTACCTAGGTGTGCAATGTTACTTTTCACACAAACTAGAGTATAATCGTAGGTGAATCTCGTCCCTGCTCAAGTCAGTAATGCGGGTTTGAATCCTCCCGAGTGCATACTCGCAGGGGTCTTTTCTTGCGTACACATGGACGAGCGCAAAGCGCGAGGGCGTGAGTTAGCAAAACTGCTGTGATGGAAATCGACCAGCATAAAAAGCTGAAAAGCGAGAATGCTGACCCCTATGCGCAATAAAAACGAAGGCATGGACCAGGGGGGAGGGGGGGGGGGGGGGGGAGGGAAGACACCTGTGACCACGGCTTGTCCAGAAGGTCGCTGAGGGTAAAACACCTCTTCCGGATTGAGCTGGAGAGCACATACAAGTGATGAAAAAATCAATATTACGAGCCGTCAAGTCCAGCCAACTCCCAGCCCTCAAAAGCACACCAACCAAAAACGCCTCTGCTCAGGTATTAGGGTCAAGTTTAGGGCTGCGGGTCGAGGAGGTCGGGGATCTATGCGCTATGATATCACGGTATGAAAAAAAACATTTTTTGTACCGTCAGACCATGGGTCGGGGTGGCGGCCGCCGTGAGCCCAAGCCAAAAAACAAAAACAAAAACAAAAACAAGTAGAGGAAAGACTTGAATAAAAAAATGTAAAAAATACACTTCAGCTGTGAGATCGACCAACAAGGTTTTTTGATTAAAAGTCAGCTTTGCAAGCTGCGTGTGATACTTCGATCGCGCGTGTTGCGGGGTGTGTGCACCCTCGTGAGGGATACAGGTCGGTGACCCCTCCCTGCTAATGCCAGGGTCAACAGGACTAAGGCATTCAGCGTTGTTCTGCGAACGGAAACTGTATAACCCGCATTGAGGGGGACAGAACCAGACATGTGTTTAATTCAGTATGCATGAAACAATACGATATCGGTCGCCCCGGTGGCGTATCAGGTTATCCTCGAGCCTGGTATAGGTCAGTTTCGTGAGTTCGAGCCTCGCCGAGTGCATACTCGTATAAATTCGTTGGGACTTTTTCTTGTGGACAAATTGACTTGCGGAAAGCGCGAGAGCGTGAGTTAGCAACATTCGATGAATAATCGACGAGCAGTGGGATTGCTGAACCCTATGCGCGATAAAAATTGAAGGCAAGAACCGGGGAGGAGAAGGGATGACACCTGTGACCACGGCTTGTCCAGAAGCTGGAAAGTGAAAGTGTGCTGAAAAAAAAAAAAAAAAAAAAAAAAAAAATACCAAGTATACCATAGGGGTTGGGGAAAAAACAAGCAACTTCAACACTAAACCCAATCTCACTGAACCAGCATCACTTCACAACTATTGAGCATACAGCAGTTATGCGGGCACAAAAACAAACTTAAAGAACCTGCGCAGAGGCACAAGTACCGCCCGTGGCCGTGCGAGTTGCGACCAAATTGTGCCCTGCCGCCCTGCTGCAAAAAGTTGCACAGGGGTCACTCCACTCTCCCGGAGTCAGTTTCACTTATTTCACCGGAAGGCCGGAAGGGCTTTATGGTCTTCTTATTCAAAAAAAAAAAAAATACACTTGAGCTGTGTGTGTGAGATCGACCAAAAAGGAAAGTGATCAAAACTCAGCTTTGCAAAGCTGCGCGTGATACTTCGATCGTTATTACAATGCACAGCTACGCAGCTGCTGCTGTATCAGGTATTGTTCTGGTTGGTGACCACATAACTTGGACTTCGCATCTCTTCAGGATGAAGAATCAGTGCGCTGGACGCTTGAGCGCGCCGGATGTCATTGAGTTGCGACAGCAGTAGTCCCACGTACACCCGGACCCTGGCTCGTACACCACCCCGAAAAAACGATAATACAAAAACAACAACCAACGGTGGCAGCGTATTATGCAGCTGGGTGCCCCGACTCCAGAGAGGGTGATATATGAGGATGGTGCGGTTGAGCGAGAGGCAAATCGGCCGGGAACAAAACAAAATGAGACAGGAGAGCGACACTTGAGCGCGCTGGATGTCATTGAGTCGCGACACTCCCACGCACACCCCGGATCCTTGCCGATACACCACCCCGAGAATACGAGAATACAGCAACAACAACGGTGGCAGTATAATACAGCTGGGTGCCCCGACTTGACCCTTTTACAATTGGAAACCCGTTTTTGGGGACAAAATTACTTGGATTCAGTATAGGGAGGGGTTCGGGGGCTCTCAAGGGGTTGAGCGAGGCCGGGTAAGATACGATATACGAAACCGGTACGGTTGAGAGAGAGGCAGATCGGCCGGAACACAAAAAAATGACATATCACATATCATAGGAGCGCGTTTCCCTTATTCGCCCAAATCCTGTCTTGACCTTTCAACTACTTGAAACAAATATATAGATTCAAATTCGTCCAAGTCCAAGTACTTGTCCCTAAACAACAAGGGCGCTGGTGTAAACGGTTTGACACGCCTTTCCGTCCTGTAGAGACCCCGATTTTGGGGCCTAGGATCTAGGAGCTAGGAGCTAGGAGGAACAACAGATCAGCATGTTCGACTTGCGCGCAACTATCGTACATACGACATGAAATAAATTGTTTCACCATATTTTTTTTTCACACTTCTAGTTTCTAGCTTCATGACAAGCCGTGGTCACAGGTGTCGTCCCTTCTTCCCCCCGGTTTCTTGCCTTCATTTTTTTTATCGCGCATAGGGTTCAGCAATTCCGCTGCTCGTCGATTTTTCATCGAGCGTTGCTAACTCACGATCTCGCGCTTTCTGCAAGTCAATCTGTGCACAATAAAAAGTCCCTGCGAATTTATGCGAGCGCGCACTCGGGGGGACTCGAACTCACAAAACTGACTTATACCAGGCTTGAGGATAACCTAATACGACACCGGGGAGACCGGATCACCATGCATGCATGCCTCTCGGGGGTATCGAACACCGCATCCCACCTCAACGCAACTTGGACTCGGGTATTATTAATAATACTATTGTTGTGCTGTGCCCTGTACCCCTCATGCCGACATGAACAATCGTGGTTTTTCGCGAGTTCCCCCACAATAGACAAGCTATCTCACATCGGTATAGCAGCAAGTTATTCAAAGTCAAGAGAGGTACATCCGGCCCGACCATACCTCTCTTGAATCGGGGTACCCGCTGCTGTACAACAACAAACACCTTCCGTATATATCACATATTATAGGCACCTTCCAATGCCGAGAGCCCATCTCTCTTGCCACTTCGAGTTTCCACTCGACACAAAAAAAAACGGTTTCAGAACAGTACTAGCAGCGGATTTTTTTGTCCGATTCACGAGCGCGGAATGCAATATTATTCGAGTGGTCAAACAGATATGTTCCGCACATTCTAATACCATGCACCCTGCTGCAGATGATAGCAAAGTGTACCTACTGCCGTAAGAGCGTTTGTTTCGGTTTTGTCACGGGCGGCCCTTAAATAGGGGTAACCACTGCCGCTTATGTATTGCATAGACTGCCAGACTGCGGTCATTTTGCAAAACGGGGCAGTCGGTCAAAGAGCGGCGAGTCCGAAAAATATCGAAACCACTCTTCCTCTTGGCAGTCCTAAGTGACGTTGGCATAAGACACCGAACTACGAGGGCATTCTACTGTGAGAACACACGGGCCATTACGGTAAGAAAATTGATTAGAACCTTGATTTAAGAAAATGGATTTATGACCGTCATATGTACTCGTTACCATATATTCGTACCTTAGCCCATAGAGGAGGACATCGGAGATCGCCCAATAGCGAACGAAAAACGGATGCTGCTGCCTGTGCCACTGCCACTACCGCTGCTGCAGCTGTTGCTGCGGCTGCCGCGCCTGCGTTACGTGGAACCGTAGGGCCGTACGCAGGGGCGTGGGCGCGTATGGCCTCCTCAACACCACCGGCTGCGGGGCCCGACCACAAGAACCACCATGAATACCATCAAAAGCATCCACCAAAATATGTTGTTTTGGTGAGACCAACATCAACACCAACAAAAACAACGTGAACAGCAGCAACGTCTATTAATACTGTTGTCGTGTACTTGCTCACTTGTTGAAGCCTGGTTGGTTCGTGACCACGGACGAGACTTTAGCGATGAGTCCATGTGTGGACAGCAGCAGCAACAAACGCCGCCATCACCAACACCAACACCAACCACAACCCCCCCCCCCCCGCCCCTCCACCGCCACCACCACCACCACCACCCCCACCGCCACAACCACCGACACCGACACCTCCACCAACCCCATCGACAGCAACAGCAGCAGCACCACCACCACCACAACCACCACTAATAACAATCACCGCCACCACAACCGCCATCACCACCATTACCACCGCCATCACCAACACCAACACTAACAGCCCAAACAGCAACACCAAAAACTAGCACCACCAACGTCAGTACCACCAATACCAATGTTATGACATCAGTTCAGCACGTTACTGCATTGCTGTATACCAGCTACCAGCTACCAGCTACCATGGTACATGATATGATGCCAGTTCGAAGCGTGAACGCTTCGGCCTTCGCGGGCACGACAGACCTTCATCGTCTCAAGCTGCAGTTCCTCAGGCTGTCCGACGGGGTATTATATTCACAGGTGTTTTGGCCTGCTGGCGTGCCCATCAACATTTCACCTTCAATACAAAAACTGCGAAAAGTGTCCACAATCACACTACCAGGTAACTGGTACATCCACAGGTACGTACCCAGTCTTTCTCTGGGGTATTTTTTTCCCCTTTGTTCCCTCCTTGCGTGTCCAGGTTTTTGGCTCGTGTTCGGATTATCTTATTTTGGTTCTACTTTACTTTATTTTATTTCATTTTATTATGTTTCTTTTCCGAGCTTTGGCTCTCCTTTGCGGTTGGGTTGTTTCTTCGATTTCCCCTTCATTTTGTTTGTTTCATTTTTTGTTTTATTTTTATCTTTGTTTTTATTTGTTTTCTTATTTTGTTTTTTGTTTTTTGTTCTTGTTTTTGTTTTTGTTTTTGTTTATTTCGTATTTCTCTCTTCCAATGTATTTCTGTTGCTGACGTATGTATGTTGTGCCTGTCGTACCCAGTACTAGGGCATGACATTGCGTTGTCGAATGCATTACGATGCATTATCTCTGTGTCGTGGCTTGTGACCACAGAGCTGATCTTTCTAGGGTGAAGAATCAGTACGGACACTGGGTGTGCTGGATGTCGACGAGTAGAAGAACGGTTTAATGTGAAGAACACACACACACCCAGTGTACCAGAACCTCGTAGCTAATGCCTGGTCAACACTTGGTGAACACTGAGTGAACGTTGTCTCTTTTGAATGTATCTGCTGCGCACAATGCACACTGCTGTCAAGGGCGGAGATGGCGCAACGTACCGACGCACGAAACAATCCGATCGATACCATTTCGATACTACCATCTCATGTATTTTTTTTTTTTATTTTTTTTTACCATGTCATGTATAGGATCCAGCCATAAGACTGAACATCTTAACACAGCCACAACTTCTTGAGTTCATACTTTTATATATAGTGTCGTGCATTTTTGTTATGCCCTCGACAAATGCCACAAGTGTTGTTCAGAGCTTATTTCGAGTGGTGGGGCTGTTGTTCGAACTCCGACTGTTCGTCGTTGTTTATTCGTTAGAATTGACAACGCGTTAACTTGACTTTATAAGGGAAAACTCGAAATGCGAACGTCGTCTAAAATCGAAATGACGGCGCCTAAACAAGTAGCGTTTGTCCAGGCTTGTCCAGGGCACCACAAAAATTCTTAACATGGACCAACGTACTGTGAATTGACCAAGTTATGATTAGGGCAAAAAAAAAAAAAAAAAAAAAAGTTCTTATAATATGTGTGATGTGGATCAAAAATGAAAAAATGCGCAGTTATTTTTGCGCGGTAGCACCACCTGTTCCGGGGATGGAAATATACCAATAAGATAGGCCTGGAACATGCATGGCTTTCCGAATCTGTTCTTATTTTCTGTGGACTCCCTGTAGTTACCGAGATCTCGTTTTATTCAAATGGCCATGTTTGTCTCGTGGGGTTCCCCGTCGAGCAATGTTCAAACGGTGACCACGAACGCAATAGTTGGAGTCCACACGTATGAAAGGGCTCATTCGAACGGCCTCGTGGAGGTCTTTCATACGTATACTTGAGATCAACTCAATTCGGTGGTGCGCCCGAATCGAAAGGCCCGATTATAAGGCTTACAGCTGGGTCCATCATGCACAATAACAGCATTGTACAAGGTCGATGCGTGATTGTTTCACGCGAGTTTGCAAGCCGTCTAGAGTGTCAGCACACGCAACAAAAAAGGTATATACGAGTAAGGGTTTCAATAGTATGGATAGGCGTGTTGGTCCCAGGGACATCATGTCTACGTAAAATATGCGTTTTTTTTTGGCACGCTGTTCTCCGGCGGCCGAGTTTTTTTCCTCACTTTTGGCTGCGGGTTCAGCAAGGAGGCCATCGGTACATTGCGACGCATGTCTGCATCCCGGCCAAGCTGAGCTGGCTCCTTTTTCAAGGGCTTGCGTTCCGCTTCGCTAAGGCGATTAGGCGCATGGAAAACCCCACATTTTGAAATTATGTTTCAGTAGCCCGCTCCGCTCTTGCATCAGTCCCGTTGTATTTACCCCTTCTGCTGGTCTGCTACGACGCAGCTACTTGTACATATCATATTATACAGCTAGCAGCAACAACAGCATGTCAGTCGAACATCGTACGTATCACTGTACCTAGCCCTGTGACTTCTTCTGCTGTACACCTCGCACTGAACACGTAACACAGCTCGCCCGACCAAACTGCCCCCCTCCATCCGTCTACCTGGGAGATTGGCACCTATTACGGGGGACCATAGTAAATAGGACCAAATATTGTTAGTCAAAATAGGGAAATATATTGGTTTTTGTGTGTACCGTAGGTCCTATTTACTATGGTCCCCCGTAATAGCTAATATTTCTCGAGTGGTTGTGCCCCTCGCACCTAGGGGGTAGTCGCGCCGAGAAAGACCCACAGAGCAAGTCATACTGCCGTCTGCCTCATTTCGCCGAGCTCACAGAACCACACCAGCACGTTTCTGCGTTTTTCAATATCTGCTGCTGTGCTGCTACATCGCGCATGGCCCTCAAAGGCTCTGTACTTGTGGCAGTCACGGTACAACAGCGGCCGTGCTGTAAGCTCTCTCCTTTGTGACAGCCGCAGACGGTGATTCTGCGTGTATAATACCTGGTATGTATATGTGTGTGTGCGTTTCGGCATGTACCAGGTTTGCGTGAGTAGACAGCAGTGTGTTGTCATGGGTCCACAATCGCACGATCAAAACGACCGCCGGATCGCTTTTTTCAAAAGCAGCCGCTCAGTCCGGCAGTGTGTTGCCATAGGCGCACAATACGATCAAGAAGAGCGGTGGATTGCTCTTTAAAAGCAGCCGCTCAGCCCCGAAGGCACAAATCAGCACACAGCAGCAGCACAGCAGCAGCACAGCAGCAGCACAGCAGCAGCACAGCAGCAGCACCGCAGCAGCAAAGCAGTACACCCACAGCCGCGTTTCAAGCTTCAGCCTCTGTGCCAGTAGTCACGGTGTAACGTGTGCGGTTGGTGCACAGCAGCAGTAGATCGAACCACGACAACATTTCCACGTCCAACGCAACGATCAAACATCAAACATACAAACATACCAGGTACATCGTCGGACCTCATACCGGGTACACGATGCATACAGCAGGAGCAAAAACAGCATCTCAATACATACGCATCATTGGAATGCTTGCGTTCCCCCTTTACGACTTGAGACGCTCCCAATAAGATATCAAGCCAACCCTATCATCCCCAAGAGCAAGCTTGTACCCACATACACGTAGAAAATGCAAGAATACAAAAACCTCAAGGATGCCGGGGGATGGAAGGCAAAACGCCTTCGGCACGACATATCAGGTATAAAAAATTCGGATTTTATCGAAACGTTCTATAGTACATCCAACACTACGAGTACGAGTACTACTCTGAAATTTAGGGCCTTGGGGACTGGCGCAGTATATATATACCGCCAGCACAAACGTACTGGCACACATTCACTCTGGCCGAGAGCACCAGTACATTCGACAGCAAAATTGAAAAACTTCAACCTGGTATCATACAAATGACGACATATACGCCCCATCAAACGCCATCCCATGCAACGGAAAACCCCAAAAACGAAGAAAAAAGTAGACCGTAGCGAGGGAGAGACGAGGACTTAGCAAGCGATAGACGAGTATTGTCTCCCACTAACAACCCTGGCCCTCGCTTGCCTCGTCTTGTAATGAGTAGTGAAGCGAAAACGCCCAAAACAACCACCTCCGGTGTGGTCCCTTCACCAGTCGGGAGGGGGCGATGGTTTGCGGCGGTTTCGCCACGTTACAGCTTCGCCACAGCAGCAGTTTTTTTTCTTCCCTTCATTCCATTTATTACCCTCGCTCTACGAGTATACGCTCGCGCTCCCTCCCAGTAGCAACTCAGATCCGGGGTCACATAGCGAGCCCTCCTCCCCCCTCCCTCCCCACTAAGGTACGTGCCTTCATTTTTATCGCGAGAAGAATTCAGCATCGTCTTCCCTTGTCGACTCGCGTCGAATTGTACCTACCCACGCTGCTAGGCGCTCTCAGCTGTTGATCATTTTCATATTTTGGCATTTCTACAAATAACGTCAAATCTCTCCACGGTGGGAATCGAACTCATGGACCAACGCTAGTAGTAGTCGAGGGTAACCACTAGACCACCGGGGCGACCAGTATACGGAGATAATCCAGCTAGAATAGACTTTACGATATTTATTTACCTCAACAAGCATTTCTTCCCTGGCACACTTGATTAAAAGACCCTGCTGCGCTCTCAGAGCTCCCACCGGAGACACCCCCGCCTAGCTCCTCCTCTTGGAGAACCTTCGCGGCTTTCTTTGCTTTCTTTGCTTTCTTCGATTGCTTGGTGATTCTTTCTCCCGTTTTTCTTGGCTCTCTCCAGCTGGTTTTGCCTTCCATTTTTTTCGTTTATTTTGCGTCTTGCTCGGTTATCTCGCTCAGCTGGAAGTGTTTTCGATCCTGATTCGACATTCGATCTTTTTTCGTTTGCGTGTGTTCTTTTTCTTTCCCGATTCTCGTTACTCTTCATTGTCGTCATAGATTAAATTTCGATCACCTCCCTTTCTCGAATGATTTTCGAATCTGACTCGAACGTGTTTTTTGTTTTTTTCTTATCCCGATTTTCGTTACTTTTCATTGTCTTCAACGTTTATTTTGTGACTATCTCGCTCTTTTTCGAATGGTTTCGAAACTGATTCAAGTTTCGTGAACTCGTTGTGTGATGTGCGTCCGATATATATTTTTCAAAATCCACTACTTATATTTCCAACGCACACAGTCGGGAGGACTTCCAACGCACATTGTCTGGACCCTTCCAACGCACACTGACGAGGGCCCAGGGGGGGGGGGGGCGCCCACCCCCGACACTGCTATTTGCATCCAAGCACTGTTCGGCTGCCGTGCCAACCTAACACTATCACTGCTGCTGTTGAGGTGTCGTAGGTCTCCTTCTCTCGACTACACCCCACAGGAACTCTGCCTTCCTTCCTACTGCAATACTGCTGTACGTGGCTTTGAGGTTGCGCTGCTATTTGCATCCAAGAGCTACACTGCTGTTTGCATTCAAGCACTGTTCGGCTGCCGCGCCAACCTAACACTACCACTGCTGCTGTTGAGGGGTTGTAGGTCTCCTTCTCTCGACTACACCCAACAGGAACTCTGCCTTCCTTCCTACTGCAATACTGCTGTACGTGGCTTTGAGGTTGCGCGCTATTCGCATCCAAGAGCTACACTGCTGTTTGTATTCAAGAACTGTTCGGCTGCTGTTGACGGGTTGTAGGTCCCCTTCTCTCGACTACACCTCGCTTCTGTCGCTGCTCCTCTCTTGCGACTGCTAAGGGCGTCTGCAATGATCGTCGCCATATTCTTCTAACGGTCTTCGGCGTCGCTATACGCGAACGTATCTCAATTTTTGGTGACCTGGGCTACAGAAATAGATCCCCTCCTCAAAAACGCCGCCTCCTCCAAACAAACCCCAAATTTTAAACGGCTACGAAAAAAAAACGGTATTCGGTACAATACTAGAGTTGGACCCCATCCGACTGAGACGCGGGTACCCGGTGGCAGATACCCGGAATCGTCGGACCCGGAATGGACCCGGGTCCGTTCCGTTCACGGATATCCGGGTACATGGACCCCGGGTACCCGGGTCGGGGTTTCGGCCTGTGACCATGGAACATGTTCTCCCGTTGGTAAATTTCTAGGATTAGCACGACCCCACTGGGAGTACTGGACGTCGCAGAGCCGGAAGGATTTAATGCAATATGACAACAACAACAATAACAAAACAACAACAACAACAACAACAACAGCAACAACAACCGTGTGGGCACAACGATATACAGCTCCAGTTCTAATACGGGCACGGGGGGTACGGGGCTGATCTGACTGGGGTGAGTGTGGGTGGTGCTTGGCGTCGAAACGTATAAAAAAAACCCCGCTAAAAAAAGGCGGTAGCCCAGCATCTAAATCGAAAGCTTGGAACAACCCCGTGGCATTTTACCGATCCAGAAAATGTCTTCTCATATGCCGATGGGTTGATTTGCCACACGAAAACTCCCGGGCTTTTTGTGATATAGATTTCGGATGATTTTGCCGAAAAAAATCCAGTATGTTCTATATTGTGGGCATTTTTGTCAGGATTCTGTAATACACGAGTACAACAAGTCCGTACGAATACGAACGTACACGCTTATTTGCATGTATCACATCACACTATGCGTTCGTAGACTGCATGTTCATTTTGCACCTGCTTCTTCTGCTCAAATGACAGTGAAACACCCCCGGTCCACAGCTCTCAGAGCTACGAGTACAGCAACACTACAATATAGCATGTTGTCGAGCATCTATCACAAGGACACAACAGCACAGCACAGCGCACTCCGCCCTCAAACATCAAAGCACACGTAGCATAGCTGCTGCGGGACAACGCAAGTGGTACGAACAGTCAGAGTTGGCGGCGAGATCCGGCACGGAGTATTTACAGCTCGCCTTTTCTCCCGTATTTTTACGAGTCCCAATTTTTGGTAAGTATCATACCAGCACGAGGTAGGTTTAGGCTCGTACGTACATTACACGTTTATGTATATGCATTTACGTACTATCTGCTCTTGCTCAAAAATCATACCTGGTAAGAATCACCAGAGTATACGTACACCCAGACTGGTTTTAGATTCTGATTCGAGTTGCGAGAAATCGTTTCGTATTTTTTTCCGGTATTTTTTTTTCCGACAGGTTTTCCGACGTGGGCGTTTTTATCTGGTGTCTGTATCACGCGATCTTACAAAAAGCTTGTAGGAATACGTACATACGTGTATTGTTTTTATACACATTCGTAGACTACGTACAAGTACGAATACACCTTTTTGTTTTTTACCTGCTCCTCCGGCGGATGAAAAATAATAAAGCTTGAGCTCACCACACTTCCACGTATTTTCATACGCTTCGTGTGTCGATTTAACTCAGTTGCTTTCGCAACCCAACGCTAGCTGGCGCACCCTTCGGATCCCACTACTGTAGGGTTAGCGTGAGCTGTCCTTATCAGTGGTTATCGTTACAACCCCGGCAGCGCAAGCTATAGTTGTATACGGATTTTTTACCTGCTTCTTTTGCGCAAATCATGTAACACACCCGCCCACAGCTCTTAAGAGCCACAGCAGTGTTAATAATAGCATCTACCACCAAGGAAATAACCAAGGCTCACTTCGGTAATTTACCGCGGTAAAACCACGGTAATTGGCAAACGGTACGTTACCATGATAAATCGCAATCACCGCTCCCATCCAAACCGTTCGTGAAAACCGTTACCAAGCAAATCACGTTCTCTCATTTTCATCCAAATCGTTAGCGAGGAAATCATGTTATCCCATTCCCGCCCAAGCAATTACCATACGCAAATATCGCCACTTTTGCGGTTTGTCGTTACCACCCAACCACATACCGCGCAAAAATGCAGTTCCCAATTACCGTACAACACGGTAAAACGAATTACCGCAGACACCTCAATTCGATATGACCATCTGCGCCAGTGGGTGAGGCGGTCAGTTTTGATGGACCACATAGCCTCACGGTTCAACTCTCCTGGCGACTATAATTTTTTTTGGAAATACATTTTTTTGGATTTGTTTTTTCTTGCTCGGAACGTTTTTTTTTGGACTGGAAACAAATAACCTGATCTTTTTTTGTTGGGAGCGGACAAACACACCGCGCGCGCTGAAAGCACTAAAAAAGCACAAATTATATCATTATGCTCTTGTTTGTTTATCGCAGTCAAGATATGCTGCGAGGTTTTGCATAATTTGTCCATACAAGAAGAGGGCGGCGATATCTTCACGATTCATGTTTGTTGAAAAATAAGTGGTTGACACTGCTGGCGTAGCTCTGGGTGTAGCTTTTGGTTCCTCGTCTTTTGCCTTTGGGCTGCGAGAATCGGCGGCCCGTCTGCCTGTATCATGTACGACTAGGCTTGCATTTGAGGTTTGCAAACAATGGGCCCGCGCATGATATTCCTTGTTGTTCGGATGTTTAGGCATACATTGATGTAACGTGGGCATGCCACGCGCTGTAGAAACACACAAAAACAATGTTCATTGCCGTGGTGGCGGTTCCTTTACCAATGAGTACCAAGGAAAGTTGGGGGGGCTGCCGTAAAACGACTCTATCCTACCTGTGGTACTAATTTTACGACCCAACAAAGTGAACCGCTGAGCCCTCCGCGCTCATTGGGTGCTAACGACGTGCGTGTGCTTGTTGTCTGCTACTACTGCTGTCGCAGGACGTTGTGTGTGATGTAGCTCGTTGGACGAGGTGTATATCCCCTATTTCCCTGCTGCGTATGCCTTCCTACTCTGTAAGAAACCCATACGCTGAAATATCGGCAAAACATTGACTCGACTTCCCGATTATCGAAAATATCGGTACCGATACGCAGCCCTAAAGATTTGGCGAGATCTATCAAAAGTTTATGTCGTCCAACATTTAGGCCATTTTTTATGCAGTCGGATTTGTCAGTCGAAAACGGCCTTTTTCGACTGAAGCCCAAATCGGGCTTTCTTACGCAGTCGAAAAAGGGCGTTTTCGAATCAACTTTTTTCGACTGAGAATTCCGACTGGCGGGTACGGTCGAAAAACTCGACTTTTTCGACTGAATCCTCCAGTCGAAAAACCCAATCGAAAAAGTTTTACACGTGTTTTTTGAATCGATCGCATCGCTCATCCCACCACCAAATACACACCCACACGGCCACACGGCCACACACCCATACCAAGTACCATCCTGCAGTATCATACACGGCGCTGACGCTGGCTTGGCTATCCCTGCTGTTGCTTCTCGCAGCAAGTCAGCGTGGCGCATTCCTAGTTTTGCTCGCCAGCAGCGTGTATCACACGACGGCAGCAGCGCGCGGTCTCGATCCCATGCTGCCAACGGCGGCTGCGGCTGCTGTAGATTTGGCGGCTCTCGGCTGAGTGCAACTCCACGAACGTAGCTTTGGCGGCTTTCGGCCAAGCCCAAAGCCACCAACTCGCGGGGACGAGGGTTCGCCGAGCCGTTGCTCGCGGAGAAAGCGCGAAGCACAGAGCTGCCAACCGATTTCGCCTGCTGTACAGCAGTACTCCCTCACATCAACCGCCTCTAGGAAGAGCACGAAAACTATAAAATCGACTCGACTGACGATAAGAAGATGGACCAGAAGAATCCAGTCGAAAAAAAGTCCAGTCGAATAGGGCCGTTTTCGACTGGCGGAATCCGACTGCATAAGAAATGGCCTTACAGCCCGATTTTTTTCCGTTTTTTTTGTGTCCCTTTTTTTCCTAGTACGTACGCGTACGAGGTAGGTTTAGGTTCCTTCTAACAGCGTACGAAGTATGTTTATTCATGTATCTATCTGCTTCTGCTCAAATCAAACAAGCACACCCAGCTCCTGAGCTAGCACAGCACAGTACAGCGCGATCAGCCCATCACAACGGAGCAAAACGCGTTGCACGATTACATATAGCCCGGCAATGCAAGCAAAAGCAGACAGAGTTGCGAAACCCATCATATCGTCGAGCATCTTCTGCAGCTGGTTGTTTTCAAAGCGAACGAATACATGGGAATCTGCCGCCCGGCCAAGAAAACGTATGCAACCACAAGCAGCAGCTAGCTGGTGATGCGCGAAGGACTTGCCTTTACTCCCAACTCATCAAGATAAAACCCTACTATACTACCCTTCTCTCCATGTCCTTTCTCTTTCGCACGTAAGATGTGACGTTTGCGTGACGGCGACGTCCGGATTATTTTCTGGAGCGTGGAGCTCTTGCCATTATGCAACTCGTAACTTGAACCAAATCATGGAGCTCAGTCCGCTTCACGTTTGGCTCTATTTGAGTTAGCGTAGCGGGCGGACGGCGCCCGCGGAGATCATACTCACGTGTACCAGCTCATAATTGCTACAGGCAGGATATTTGTAAACAACCAAAAACATGTACTTCAGCTGTTAGTCCGTGGGTTTTGTCGGAACTCATATTTGCACGCTGCGTGTGATACTTCGATCGCGCCTGCCACGAGGTGTGTATGTGCTCATGGAGGGTAGAGGTCGACGACTCTCCTTCGCGCTATTAATAAATAGCTATGATATCATAATACCAAGGTACAGAGGTTGAAACAAAGACGTCCAGTCCGTTCATCATTCTGCGCACGGAAACGGTATCAGCCATTTCCAGGAAGACAAAATCCGACGGCTGTAGATTTTGTACTGCCTGCACCAGCCAGCACCCCGCCCGATCTGTAATAAAAAAGGGTCGTGAGTTGGTTGACTTATGCAAGTCACCGACTGCGGTTACTCCTTGGCCAGATGATTATTTGCCTTCCAGGTAAGTGATGGTTGCAGAGGTGCCAACTATCCGAGTGGTTAGGTTTTCTCGGTTGTAGGAAGGCTTCTTTGGTGCACGATAACAATATTTGAGTGTGAAATTAAGCCAAGGGGCGAGAGTTCTGCAGCTGCGCCTTCAGTGGGGTCCTCAGGAGCCGCCTGGAGAGACCCTCCATGGGCCCCTCCCAGCTGACTTTAGTAAAGTCAGTTCGCATAATAGCGCGACAGGGTCGTGGGTTGTTTGTAGGACGGTTTATTTGGTGTACAACAGTTGTGTGTAAAATTAAGCCAAAGGGCGAAAACAATAAATTGGCAGTGGGGTCCTCAGGAGTCGCCTGCGGAGACCCTCCATGGGCCCCTCCCAGCTGACTTTAGTAAAGTCAGTTCGCACAATAATAGTGTAACAGGCTCGTGAGTTGTTTGTAGGACGGTTTATTTGGTGTACCACAGGTTTTGTGTGTAAAATTAAGCCAAAGGGCGAAAACAACAAATTAGCTTCCGGTGGCGTCTTCAGCGGGTCCTCAGGAGCCGCGTGCGGTGACCCTCCGAGGGCACCTTCCACTGGCCCCCCTCTGTGGGCGGGGCTTATTAGGCTCGTTTCGCTCGCCTGACTGCATGGCTATACTATTGCAGTATAGTCAGTTCGTAGCACAATAGGGCTGTGAATTGCTTGAAGGAAGGCTCAAAGGCAGGCTCGTTTGGTACCAGGTATGTAACAACATCTATTGCGCAAAATAAAGCCACCAAAGAGCGAAAAATGAGCCACCGGTCCGGACGCGCCTTCAGTGGAGTCCTCGGGAGGCACCGTCAGGGACCAACCGATGTTGCCTCCCGCGGGACCCCCTTGGCCCACGGAGGGTTTTCGGGCTCGCTTCGCTCGCCTGGCTTTGGTAAACTTAAGTTAGTCAGTATTAGGGCTGAGTGTTGGCTGGACTACACGGCTAGTTATCTGCTGGGTGGCGAAGCCAGCCACTGAAGTCGGCCAGACTACTCCTACGGTCAGGCGAGAGCCCAAAATAGCCCCCCCTTCCCTTCCTCGCCGAGGCGGGTTCGCCGGATGCCCCTCCGAAGGGTCCCGCTGAAGGCGGCACCGGAGGCAAACCTTAAAAGTTGCGCTGATAATTGTTGGCATCATGTTCTCATGCACTCAAACAACCACGGTAACCCAACCAGTCGGAGAGTTGGAACCGATGCAACGAACTGTAATACTCGGTAAACAATGGCTCTAGCCAAACAATGACTACTTGGCGGCATACAATACGATAATCACAACCCCACTCTTAATAATATACTCCAGTATCATACCAGGTACCCTGGGTACCTGGTACCTGGTACGTAAGTAATAGCGAGTTTCGGAAAATTAAAATTAAAAAAAGAAACGCTCAGGGGTAGCGTTGCTCAGGGTTTGTCGAAGTTTACCCGCAAGAAAGACGTTGACGGCCACAACAACACCTGACCAACCTGCTTGCTCAGGGGGGGGGGGTTCAAAAATAGGTTCCAACCCAGTGCAACAAACTGCAATGGGTTATGGTCGAGGGACAGAGCACATACGGTATAAGGTTGCCTGCACCACCACCAAAACGAACGCAAACTCGCCGCCATTGAGTAGCACGGCAGGGCGCGCCATCTCTTCGGGCCAGGAGTGATTTCGTGAGGCTGTGGCGGCTAAAAGTAGTTGCTGTGTTCTACAATCACAGCAGGCGGGGATATATATATATATATATATATATGTTGGTACTTGTGCGAGTAGGAGAGACAATATGACAAGCAGCCTCTCAAAGCTGGCTCACGGCGAGGAGTATTACCGAGGCGGACACCCACTCGCTGCCAGAATGTAGAGCACTCTACATTCACGTGCCAGCTCCTCTCACCAGTCGTCGCTTGGTGATACTGCTGTGGCAGCGAAAGCAGCACAGCAGGTTCGATCTAGGCAGGACAGATGAGGCGGGGAGGTGGATGTTGTTGTGTTTACAACGCAATGCGACGCAACTAGAAGCAACGCAACCTCGAGCTTGGTGACGGCAAGGAGGACGGCGACGTCGGCTGGCAATTGTGATATTGGGTTAGAGAGGTGGAGGGAGCAGGTCGCGGCGAAAGGCGGTGGCGCACCGTGCGTGGCAGATGGGCAGGAAGCTCGAAGCTCGTTGCAATTCGCCCGCAGGTCTTGTTTAATTTTTTGAGCTCCCTCGAGTGCACGGCGGAGAGCCCCAGAGCACATTTCCCCCCCCTCCACCTTCCAACCTAGAGATCTTGGAAGCATACCCCGACTAGGTAGCACACCCCGACTACGAGCAACCGCCCCTGAGCATTTTCACTTCGTTTTCCATTTATTTTCCAAAACACTCCAGATAGCGCACACGTTTACTTGCGTACACGGAGGTAAAACAGGAGGCAACCCGGTACGTGCTATCAATAGTAGCAAGAAGAGGGAGGGGCCAGCGTACGTGTGCCACGTATTTATGCGTATCATGGACCCTCGAACCCTGGGTGCGCTCGCTGGATGCCGTTGGGTACATACAATAGCAGTGTTGTATTGTACAACCTTTCTACAGATTAGAAACAAATTTTCTGCTGCTGACATTTTCGCTCTCTTAGGCCATTTCTTATGCAGTCGGATTTGTCAGTCGAAAACGGCCTTTTTCGACTGAAGCCCGAATCGGGCTTTCTTACGCAGTCGAAAAAGGGCTTTTTCGAATCAACTTTTTTCGACTGAGAATTCCGACTGGCGGATACAGTCGAAAAACTCGACTTTTTCGACTGAATCCTCCAGTCGAAAAACTCAGTCGAAAAAGTTTTACACGTGTTTTTTGAACCGATCGCATCGCTCATCCCACCACCAAACCCACAGCCACACGGCCACACGGCCACACACCCATACCAAGTACCATCCTGCAGTATCATACACGGCGCTGACGCTGGCTTGGCTATCCCTGCTGTTGCTTCTCGCAGCAAGTCAGCGTGGCGCATTCCTAGTTTTGCTCGCCAGCAGCGTGAATCACACGACGGCAGCAGCGCGCGGTCTCGATCCCATGCTGCCAACAGCGGCTGCAGCTGCTGTAGCTTTGGCGGCTCTCGGCTGAGTGCAACTCCACGAACGTAGCTTTGGCGGCTTTCGGCTAAGCCCAAAGCCACCAACTCGCTGGGACGAGGGTTTGCCGAGCCGTTGCTCGCGGAAGAAAGCGCGAAGCACGGAGCTGCCAACCGATTTCGCCTGCTGTACAGCAGTACTCCCTGACACCAACCGCCTCTAGGAAGAGCACAAAACTATAAAATCGACTCGACTGACGATAAGAAGGACCAGAAGAATCCAATCGAAAAAAAGTCCAGTCGAAAAGGGCCGTTTTCGACTGGCGGAATCCGACTGCATAAGAAATGGCCTTACCGTTATTCCCATTGAGAAAAACTCAGCATTATTTCGACGGAACCCCAGAAACGCTGCACTCTTGCCTGGTCCGCCGACAATACGCGTGTGCCGATATCCTTTCATTCCGTCATCGTTTCACACTATTAATATAAACAGCAGCAGTAGTAGTTTATGATATGCCTATATATAATACCTGGTATAGATTATACAACACGTAGGACGGCTTTTGAGGGGAAAAGTATCGAAACTAAATTGCGTCTACTGACAGCAGTAGAGCTTACCACATATTCGAGAAAATGGTTGACGCACACCGTGTACGAGACGAAGGGGGTTTCGCCCTACATTGGTTGGTTGCGTTTCATGGGGTTAGGGTAAGGGTATATATATATATATACAAGGGCTCCGCTTCGCGGGCGGCTGACGCCGCCCGCTACGCTCGCGCGAGGCAAGGAAGAATGCAACTAAAAACGTATGTAAAGGGGGCAGAAAGAAGAGACCCATGATTCGGTGCGAACAGCGATTTGATAATGCCAAGACCTGCTTGTGCAAAGCAAATTGCCCTGTTGTGCTCAGCTGTGCTGTGTGCTTTTGTTACCGGTGTCTGATCGGCAGTATGGGGGTAATTTGCGTGGGGGAAAAAACAGGGGGCCGTAAACAGGGGGCCGTAAAAGATCAAATATATGTAGAAAAAGAAAAAAGAGGAAAAGTAGTACTCCGTACACAACACGCATTATACCCGGTACTGCTCTATTTTCGAAAGAAAGCACAGCGCGCAGCGACACAGCACCGCAGCGAAGGGCACGGCACCGCACCGCACGGCACCGCACGGCGCTACGCTGCGCTGCTGGGCTATATATAGCCGGACTGATCTGAGCTGGGCGTGCATGTGACCCAACAGCGTACGGTATCTGATGGTATGTACAAACCTGGTGTAGTAGTACCGGTATGTACTATTGGCGTTTCGTATTTCGAACGAAGCTGGAAAGCACAGAAAAGCTGGAAAGGTTCCGCAAGTAATATGGAAGTTGGAGCTCTGAGAGGCCAGGGATGGGCAATCCCTGAGAAAGACAAAATTAAGTAAGTCTATTTGAAGAGTACGTCAACCATTTTCTCGACGTCGACGTACAGAATGGGCCACACGAAGCAGCCCTTTCTGCTGGGGGAAGGGCAACGGAATGAGTTGATACGGACGCAGGATGGCGACAATCGTACCGCTGCACGCGCTTCAGGGTTGCAGCTGATGCTGGCTGATGCGGTGTTGCGTACCCGAGCGTGGATACGACCAGAACCTGCGTGTACTCTGTAATGTGCATGATTCACGTATATATGCACGTGCACGTGTTCCCATAGAGCTGCAGCACACTTATGCTCGTTCATTATAGACATAACGAGGAATGTTTGGGCTACTCGACGGGCCGTTCGAGGCTAAGTTTTGAGCTTTGAAGCGAAGCTAACCTGAGCGTTTAGTTTATGTCGATGCTGAGATTGCAGCATTCAGCGCTACGGTCGCAATCCAATAGTTGTGCATTAATTCGTGACACGCCAATACGATTAGAAAATACGATGTTGAGGTCACAGCATTGAGCGGTATGGTCGGCAACATTGCATTGTCGGATGGAAAATACATGGAAAACGCCAGTAGCCTTTTCGATGTTCTTAACCCACAAATCATACCAGATAAAGTACCAAATGTATTTCGATTTTTGAGGTGGTTCGCACCTTTTTTCTCAGTTTTTCCAAAACGCTCGGCGAAGCCGCGCTCGGGTCGGAGCCTGACGGTCATTTCTAACAACGTTTTTTTGGCAAATTTCTTGCCAATTTGGCAACTTTTTGGAAATTTGGACTTGCCGAAATAGCAAAAAACTTGCCAAAGCTATTTTTGGATATTTCCGTTCCGCTTCGTTGGCAAGTTTTTGGAAAGTGAGATTTGCCATTTCATTTACCATTTTAGCCAATAACGCCAACGCAAGGTTGTACAAACCAGACCACTCCACGACGCCCGATGCTAGACTTGCTCTAACTTGTGTAATAGCGGGAGGTACGGAGGTTACAGGGTGTCGTTGACAGCAACTATGATAGGGCTGACGACACTGGCCGTGAGGCCCGCGTAGATGCCATATGCGCCTCGTTTTGAGCGGGTGCTGAAGCATCATCACAAACAGCAGCCGCCCCAGCCTTTCCCAGGCGAATCTGGCCGGGCTGGAAGGACAGCTAACCTCTGAGGTACATGGGCTGTGCCTGGAGTCCTTTCTGCGCCAGCGTTTACTCCATAGAAAGCGTTGGCGTGCCGTTAGCTCCCTGCTGCTGCTGTGAGGGGTTTGAATAAAATCTGAGGGCGTTATAATGACAAAACTTGCCAAATATTAAAAAAAAAGAAGCCAAATGCCAGTGTTTCGCGATAGAAAGTTTTGTCTTTTTGGGAAGTGTTCCTAATTTTTTCTTGCCAAAATAGCAAGTTTTTGGAAATTTCGCTTGGTCGCTAGAAACGACTACGTTGGGTCGACGCCCTCTCGCGATTCGATTAACAAAAAAACAAAAAACAAAACACAAAAAGCAGCCTACAAACCTCTACAAAAGCCGAATAGAGCACCAAATGTATTTCGATCTTTGAGGTGGTCCGGACATTTTTTTCTCCGTTTCTCCAAAACGCTCGGCAAAGCCGCGCTCGGGTCGGGGCCTTGGCCTGGGTTAGGGTTAGGATTACGCTGGGTCGACGCCCTCTCGCGATTCGATGAAAAAAAAAAAAAAAAAACACACACACACACCCAAAACACAAAAAACAGCCTAAAAACGTCCATAAAGTGAAATATATTTGGTACTTTATCTGATACGATTTATGGGTCGAAGACCGGCACGGGCGCCTCAAAAATGCTGATATGTATATGGACAGCAGCTGTAGAATAGAAACAGCTTCGCATTTTGTTTCGATATGCGTTGCGGCGTTAGCCATCAGCCCCTGTTATGTGCGTTCGTATGATAGGTACGTACCAGATATTAATTTAGGGCTGATACCAAGACGAAAACAATTTTTCACTTCGACCGACGCCTACGCTTACATGGTCCGATGGTCTTGGAATCGCGTTGACTTAGCGTTGCGCGTCAGCGCAGAAACCTTGTGATACGAATAAAGGCCGGTGTGTCACGCAGCTTGCAAGTGTCAGTATCGACCCTAAATCTATTGCATTCACAGCTGACGTATAATATGAACAACTTTGTAAACCACCAAGGACAAGGCGGAAGCAGCCAGCTCAAAGCTCAAAGTGCAGGAGCTCTGCAGAATCTAGATGCAACGGAAGTTACTCGAAAAGTCGTTAACAAATAACTCCCTACGGCATGCCTGGTAGTTCGTATCCGTGGTACCAGTATAGAGCTGTATCAAGGACAGGGGATGTTAAGCCATTTGTAGCCTACGGTAGTCGCCGTGGATAGATTGATAGCCTGCGTTATGTATATAGCCAGCCAACTGGGCCGCCGAGCGCTGCGCCTGTTGCAGATCATTAACTTTCGTTTGGGCTTTTGCTTTGGAGAGGAAAAGAACGGTAAAAACAAAACAACAAAAGCAAAACAATACACATGTCACATCGAACACCCAATCCCTAAACCACAATCCACACTGCCATCCACGGTGCACCGTAGCTTTGAGCTTTAGAGCGATTGATCTTTAATGCGATCGAAAACCCAAGAAGAAGGGGGGAAAAATCCGCAACTATCACTGAACTATACATACAGATTAAAAAAATAAAAAATACCCTCCAGCTGTGAGATCGAAGAGTTTGCCGAAACTCATCCTTGCAAGCTGTGCGTGATACTCCGATCGCGCGTATTACGGGCTGTGTGTCCTCATAAGGATATAGGTCGGCGACGCCCCTTGGAACTACAGTGTAGCTATCAGGGTCAACAGGGTGATGTTAGTCATATATAACACATAACAATAACATCTACCAGGTACCTCAACAACCCCAACCCTGCATAAACCGCAACACTTTGACAACCACTACTATGACTTGCTAAAAGGCGGTAATAAAATTTCCCAAGATATTTATTTTACAGCTCGATTACAGCTCAACACGTTCAGACGGCGAGAAAAATCCACAAAACAAACTACAAAATCCCACATCTCGACCGTCTCACATCCGCCTTCTCACAGCTCACAGCCCAGCCTAGCCTGTCCGCGAATTCTGTGGTCACAAACGGTTGATATGGAAGCAGCAGCACACCTGCTATATGCTATATATCACGAGTCGGAGTAAGAGCGCAGCTACTTTCAATCCTAGAACTGCAGCACTATTTGCAAGTCACACGCTTACGGTTCGCGCTTACGCGCTCACGGCCTCCGGATGGGATCCCAACCCAATCAGAAGCCCAAGCCCTAACATAGCCCTAAAGTGATTGGGGGAGGGGTCAGAGCGTGGGTGGGATTAGGGTTGGCTAATCAAACTGAAGGTGGGGCTTATTGGGGTTGGTCCACAACGCCTTTCACCCTCGAACACCGAACACTAAAACCCTGGCAATAGGGTGTAGGTTGCAATATAGCGCTAGACCCAGTGCCAGGATTGCAAGAAGGTCTCGTCTATCACGACCACAAACAAGGCAAAAAACGTGTACCACATTCTGAAAACAATCACGATCTATTAATAGGGCAGATACAGCAAGTAGTCACAGATCCGAAAGGAAAGGGAAGCGCCAGCACGCGGTCTTCGCCGAGCGACTTGCCGCGCTCTCGCTTGTGGTTTGTGGTAGGTTCGTTTTCACGTTGCAGCAAGGAGTAAGGCCCCCCCAACACGGCGGTCTGCGCAAGACGTTATCCCGATGTAAGAGGGTCAAAATCGTTTGGCGCGACTGGGGGAATCGCACTCATAACCTGGAATGAATAAGGCGGCTTCCCCCAATACGGCGGTCATACTGCTTTGCCAGAGGCGCCTTTACCGGCTTTGTCCCACAAATCGTACCAGATAAAAGTACCAAATTTATTTCACTTTATAGACGTTTGTAAGCAGTTTTTTTTGTGTGTGTTTTTTGTGTTTTTTTTTTGTCAAATCGCGAGAGGGCGTCGACCCATCCTAACCCCAACCCCAACCCCAACCCTAACCCTAACCCCAACCCCAACCCTAACCCAGGCTGGGGCTCCGACCCGAGCGCGGCTTCGCAGCGCGTTTTGGAAAAACTGATAAAAAATGTGCGGACCATCTCACACATCGAAATATACTGGGTAATTTATCTGGTATGATTTGTGGGGTGAGAACATCGCAAAAGCTACTGCTTTGCAACGCCACCGCCAGGGACCCCTACGGTGTTGCGTAATGATGATACTGGATGATAATCTGCTTTACCAACGTCGCCAACGATAACTTCACGATTTGCCCTTTCCCAGCAAAGGGATGCCTTAGACGCTTCGTAATCCGTGCCTTATTTGGGCCTTTTCCAGCACCAACGTCAAAAGCCGTTATGCATGCGTACGAGCTCCCCAAAAACCGGGGTTGGGAGCGACGTATAACGCGTTGTAAGAGTGAAGGTATGGTACCACGAAACTTCCCTATAGGCTTGCCTTGTGTCATGTCTTATTATATATACAAGTAGTACCGTATTTTTTTCCTTAGGCATGCCTTACTTACTGCTCATGCCTTGACCCCTCCACGACTGGGAACCCGCTTTTGGGGACAAATAACATGGAATTAATATAGGGATAGGGCTCGAAAGGGGTTGACTCGCTTTCGGCATGCCTCATGGCTTTGTTAAATACCAGGTACTCAGCTGTCTGCTTTGTTCAATACCAGGTACTCAGCTGTCTGTAATATCCGTAGTCTGCACTATACTGGTACGAAATGCCACGCTCATGATCGTACGTACCAGGTACAGCAGAGGTAAAAGGGGTAGTGCCGGTTGTCCGCTATAAGCGCCTTTGAAATCGCTTGGCACAGACGGGGACAACCAGTAGCGGGAGTAAGCGGAGTATCGCAGGACGCCGTTATCGTGCCGGTCCAGGGGGGGCACTACTCTGCCAGGCACGTACATACGAGTGCTGCTGTACTACGGTATGCCCGGCTGGACGACGTCACGGACGAAATGTCACTACTATTATTGATTCGCTTTGTTCGTCACAATGAAAGATGATACAGCGGAAGCAGCAGTCCTGCACAGGCTGCGGGCGCAAAGTTCTGGTTATGTTTCGTCAGACGAGCTGAACGCAACCCATCGGCCACGTACGTCGTGCAATCGAGCCGGTCCGTTATTCCCATTTCAACTCGTCCTGTCCAAGCGACATTCTAGTCATGCCAATCATACTGGTAGGTCATGTACGAGATCACGTCACGACAAAGACGCTCCGAGACAGGCAAGATATCTTCTTCGCCCCAACGGCAGCAATTTACTACCAAGTACCAGGCACTTAGCTGCTACTGCTGCTGGTGCTGGTGCTGCGGCTGTCTGCGATGCAGGCCGTAGATTGTAGGTAGGTACGCAACAAAAATACCGATCGTGCAAATCGTGGGATAATTTCGCCGCATCGACTGCCTCGTGGTATCCTCGTATATAGCCGGTAGCTGTACAAGTACGGATCTGAAAAGTTCTGGGGTTGCCGGCTGGTTAGATTCAAACGCAGTGCGACGAAGCCATCGTCGCATCGAGTACTGCTGTATGCATCTTTCATCTAACTTAGTGTCTCAAAACAGGTCTCTGGTGTGAGATCTCTGAGCTCTAACGTTACAAGTACCTCTCATTTATCATCTCATCTCATCTTAGCACATATCTAGAGCTCTCATCAAAAGCCGACACCCTACGAAAAGGAAAGGGTGCAGCGCTGATAGTAGTAGTAACTATTAATATACAAGCGATAGAGTCACAACTGCTGTATCATAGGTTACGTGGTTACCGGACGCAAAATACACCCACCTTGGCGATGGGGCAGTACACCATCCCGTCCCCCGGCACGTACATCGCCGGATGCATGGCCAGGGAAGACATCACGCGCACCCAGCGCGGTTGTGCCGGCTCCAGTGCGGCCCGTTTTTGCTGTTCCTCGCCTTCATCGAGAAGAAACGGCAACTCCGAGGTAGGCAGCGAGTTGCTGTTACTACTGTTGTTGGCGGGTTGGTTGCCCTCCTGGCGAAAGACGCCTCGAGCGGTCGTGTTTTCGCGAGCGCTGAGGAGTGCAGCTGCTGTTAGAGATAGTACAGCACTCAGGCCCACCGCGGCGACGATCCCTCGACGTCGAGCTGGTGGTGTTGATGGCGGGTCAAGCGCGCTGCTGCTGCTACTGCTGCTGTTGTTGCTGTACTCTTCGTGTGAAACTTCGCCGTCCCGGCTCTGTTGGTGCTGTGCGCACGATCGTGAAGACGACGGCGGCAGCGGTGACGGTGGTCGAGGACTTCGACGCCACAGCAGTGGCCACGGCGGAACCCAACGCATTGCAAGGCCGCTGTCGTTGCAGACGAGGTCTTCGCTTGTGGTAAACCTTCGGTCCCTCCGAGATCATCGAGAGGTGGGGCCAAGAAGTCTGTTCATGCCAAATCCAAAACGCCTCCTGTGAAACCCCCGGGGACCTCGGCCCGCGAAACGCCATCGTTTTTTTGGCAAACATTAGCTGCTTGTCTCGGGGAACTTTGATCCCTTCAGCTTCAGCTGCGAATACAAGTAGAGTCGTGCAACCACCAGACGGCGTAGCGCTGTCCGCAGTGTTTTTCTCGGGAGAGTCCTCGGTCGTAACCGTCGCGGCGGAGAATAGTGCAACGCGCAAGCGCTAGTTGAAACAGAAAGAATATTTCGGTGGTGAAAAGATTGGATAATTGGGCACGAGACACCTCACGGAAGAGTGAGGAGTAAACATAGCCGAGAGAGCAAGGAGGTTGCAAAAGGGCGAGAACCGTAGTCGACACGAGGCAACGCCGGAGCAGGGATTGCGCTTGGTCTTGCGAGGACGTAGCACGGCTCACGTCGGATCGGAGAACCGACGAGCACCGATAAGAGAGGGGGGGCAACCCTTCTCTATACGGGGCGGTGTTTGTTTTTTGTCGACAACAAAGCCCAACGCGCGGGGAGAGAGAGGGAGAGGGAGCCTGGCCGAGCCTGGCCAAGGGAGGAGAGGGAGCACACGCAGCTGGGTTTAAGGGGCTGGTGATAGGAGCATGGCGGACATGACCGAGCGACTGGCGGTGGCCCGCAAAAAGGCTGAGGCTCTCAAGTCCGATATAGCGAAGGCGCAAAACGATAAGAAGGATTCCTCGATCCAGGACGCTGCGAGCCAGATAGACCTGAAGAACCTCGGACCCGGGCTAAAAGCGCGCCGCGTCTTAAAGGGACACTTCGGAAAAGTGTATGCCATGCACTGGTCGGGGGACAACCAAAACCTGGTTTCTGCATCACAGGTTAGTCATGGCGATGGTGATGGTGATGATGGTAGGAGGGAGGGGGGGGGGGGGTGATGGGGGTTACATGGTGTGGTGCTTGCTTGCTATGCAGTAGCACTACTGCTGTTGCTTCTGCTTTCTGCTTCTGCTGTTGCTGCTGCTGCTGCTCCTGTCTTTGCCCGTTCGTTACTACTGCTGTGTTTTTGTTGCGTTGCCCGAGAGAGATCAGATCTCATCTTGAGATATTTTTTTGTGACAATGTTCTCCTCTGCTGCGTTTTTCGCTCGCCCACTTTTGAATGAAATCTGGACCCTTTGTTTTTTTTTTCAACTCGCCTTTTCCATTTTATCCCTCCCTTCTTCCCCGAGAATATTTAGCCGTTCTCTGCAGTACAGCATCAGTCTAGTACAGCAGTACCCTGAAATCTATGCACAACAACATACCTGATAAGCAACAGTCGTAATGAACTCGCGTGTGCCGTGCAATCACTCGTGCTGTTTTTTTGGAGGAGTAAACAGCAGCGGACCGTAGGCAGGGCTTGCAGAATCCAAAACACATCTTTGTTTCTTTTTTCCTTTTTTTGTATCACTTTTGCTCTCGAGCTTAACTCGTCAAGAGGCCTTTGGCTTTTGCCCTCAACGACCTTCCGGATAAGCCATGTCTTCCCTTGTCAGCCCCCGGTACTTGTCTTCATTTTACCGCGCATGGGGTTCAGCATTCCCACTTTTGAGCTGTTTATGCTCGTCGATTTCGATCGAATTTCGCCAACTCACGCTCTCGGACTTTCGGCCTGTCGATTTTTAAGAAAGAGTCCCTTGTGAGATTCGAACCTACAATGCTGCTTATGTACTACAAAAAAGTACACTGCGATTGGACCACCGGGGACGCCGGTTATCTCATAATGTGCATTTTCGCACTAAAAAATCAAATTAAATATGCCCGTTTTGCCGCTCATCCGATCTCACGATCTCACGATTTTCATGTGCATCCCAGAGGCACGATGTTACTTTTTTCTTCGCATATAAAAAGCTTGTTTTTCGTCGGAGTCTCCTAGTGCTGTGGTCACACCTGATGCGCTGCTGTTAAAAAAGATTGTACGAGTAATATTAATGTTATCAATGACATGGCGTTTGGTAGATGACAGCAGGCAGATTATTGTCTACAGTAAGTACGAGGTATGGACTACGGTAGACCAGAGTACGTAGACTACTGCAGCAGCAGTATGAGACTACTGCATCAGCAGCACGAGCAGTCTTCAGTTGCTTCCGTAGTCTTCCTACACAGCAGCAATACGATGAGATCATTTATTTCTTCTTCTTGCCCTGCTTGTCTTGTTTTTTTTTCGGATTTTTTTTTTTCTTTTGTGTTGTTTTTTTTTCGGATTTTTTTTTGTTTGCTTTCTTGTGCGCTGCCGGAAACCGTCTCGCTTCGCTTTGCTATTGTTTCGCGCGTTCAATATGGAGGGGGGGGGGAGGGGGAAGGTGTAGTCATGGGTCATGAGGGGTTGGGGGGAGGGAGGGGCAAATATGTAAGCGGCGATTCGAAATAGATCGGCGGCGATATAGACTACTGCAGATGCAGTATGTCGCTTTGTTGTGCTTTGTTTTGTTTTACTTTGCCTTGCGGCGCTGGCTCTGCTTGCTTTCGGTGTGTCTTGTCTTGCTTGCTTTGCCTGCCTTGCCTTGCCCTGCTTGGTCTTGCCCTTGCATTGCTCTGATTTGCTGCACATTTGCCCGAAGTTTGCTCTGCTTTGCATTGCTCTGCTTTTTTGTGCTCTGTTCTGCTCTACCTTTGCTTCATTCTGCTTTGCTTTGCTCTGTGTTGTTATTTTGCTCTGCTCTGCTTTGCTTAGCTTTTATTTGCTCTGCGTTTATCGTACCTTGCTTTGCTTTGCTCAAATCTGCCCTCTTATGATTTGCTCTGCATTGCCTTGTTTTGTTTTGCTCTTGTTCTTGGCTTTGCTTTGCTTTGCTCTGCTTTGTGTCTACCTGTGGTTTACGTACACAGCTTCGCTTTGTTTTGCTCTGCTCTGCTACTATAATATCATAGTGCAGCAATGGGTGTTTGCACAGGAAACAGAACTTTTGTTTATCTCTACGCACTCCCATCGTGATTTGCTTTGCTCTGCACTGCTACCAGTGTTGCTCTGCTGCTGCTGCTCTGTGTCGCCTCGCAATCGCGTTCCCGCTATTTACATACCAGGTGTACAGCAACAACTTAAAAAACACCAGTTAACTAACTGCTAATACACGAGGTGCATGAATCTGCGCTGCCCTTTCTTGCGGGATCATCGGTTCATCGTACGTTACTACACCAGCCATCCAGTCATACATTTACTTATACCCTACTACTTGTATAATACCAGGTCCCTGGTACATGTGTTCCCGTTCCAACACGTTTGTGATGCCAGCCAGCGTATACTCGGTGCTGAACAGTACACCAGGTACCATGGTACCTGGTATGCGATACTAGTATGTGATACCGTTGTACCGACCGAGTGTAGTTCGAGCTTTGACAGCTCTTACTCTTAATCTTAAACACTGCTTCCTGTCTGAATCTTAAGATGCCGTGGACATGTATTGATACAGGCCGGGCCGCGTTCCGAGAGGCATGAGAGATACTTACCATGGCACCAGCTATTAGAGTCGCGGTCGACGTTTAGTATAAAAATAACGCTCCTCTCACACATGCAACGAAATTTGAAAGTTGCAGCGAATGCCCTCTGGCATATTATACGTTTTCGATTCCGGTGCCGGTTCTTGCACGGTTCTCACCCTCGCGTGAGGTTCTCGAAGTTTCGGTTATTCTTGGATTCTGGGTGTTGCCCCCTAAGAAAACGCTCCAATATACTGAGGAAACCCCTTTTTTATGATGCGGCACAGCAGCACAGCAGCAGAGTAGCTGCAGGTCTTGCTAAAGCAAACGACATGTGTTTCTTTCGATAAAGTACTACATGGCACCGCTGTGCATATTCGGTCTCTCAACTAAATATTAGACAAGTTTTTGACCTCACTTCCCTTGGGTGCGTAACGAGTACCTGTTATGATCTACCGAAACATGCAAATAACAAAAACACATACCGACATGTAGACCGTAGAGGGGGCATACCGGTACGTTGTGACCGTGTCCATTTTTTGTGCAAACGGGGATGATAGAGCCCCTTCCCCTGTTATAGGAACCGTACGAAAGACAAGAAACGCCTTGCGGTTTGAGGTTGCGGTTCTTGACCGCGGTTATCACAAGTGGCTACGTATCACAATTGGCTATTTCGCGATGTACCAACGGCATGTTCTAGCTCTCGTCTGCGGCACAACGTGTATCCGTGGTGATTACAACTGAGTGTCGAAGGGGTTAAGCCCCGGTAGTTAGCCTGCGGTCCGGTCCTCCGGCCGCTGGACGAATCCATGCGACGCCCACAATCCACAGAGCGAACGGGGCCGTTTGCTGTTGCTGTCTCATTGGTTTGTGAAGCCGATGGTCGGTTCAGCCACTGCTGTTGTTAGTGTGGCAGAGTAGGGTACCTCGATTTAAAAGCGCCCAAGAGTAGAGTTTTACAGGACAATTAAGATCGGTCAATCGGCATGCCTCGCTTATACTTGAGCTATTTATTGCGCACTACGGATAAGAATAACGTGCAGTTATGAAAGTGCTTGTTTCGGCTGGTCACGAGGTGTTGTTATTTAAATCGGGGGACCCAGTCTTCATCGATAACCCCTTTGAGGCTTCCCTCTCAAGCCAGATCGATAACTGCTTGGTTTCGAGGCGACAGATCAGTTTACCGAATTTCAATGCAAGGAAAAGTACGCCAGGGGTGCGGTGGTGGTACCTTTACCAGTTGGTGATTAAATTCTTGAGCCCATTTTCATCAAAGCAAGCCTTGTTTAAAATATCCAAATTTTCCGGCGGTTTAACTGCTATGTTTCCAAATACCAGGTACCTGGTATATACCAGCAAAAAAAATGCTACCTGGTATTTGGCAATGTACGCTTTTCAATGTTGTGTCGAAAAAGTTCCAAGAACTACGACAGAAAACCTTGATTTTCAAGCCAGAAAAAACATAAATTTGGCAGTGTGGGCTTCACATGTTTTCTGCCCTCTATTTAACCCCGCGAGAGCCCCAAACCCCTCTCTATACTAATTCCAAGTAAAAGTTGTCAGAAAAGGATTTCCAGATGTACAAGGCATCAAGTCCTAATTTTTGGACAACATTTGGTATTTCAACACAAACCGCCGCCAGACCGACGCGTCCCTGCGGCCGCTCCCGTGTGGGGGTTCCTTGGCTGGTTACAAATTTCCAGTACTTTTGTACGAGTCGTATGTAGTTGACTTTGCGGCGTTCTCAAACCACACCACAAATAATGCCATTCGAAGTACCAAATATAGTTCGATGTTTGACGTGGTCTGCCCATTTATATCAGAGATATTTGCGCGGGGGTCGAAGCCCTTTTTAGCCAGGGTTAGGGCTGGGGTCAGGGTTCACAGGATTGGATTGGGTCGATCCCCTCTTCTCGTGATTCGTTTAAAAAACACTTGCTAAACACGAAAAAACATATTTAATTAAAAATATACTGGTAAGTAGAGCGAAATATATTTGGTACTGTATCTGGTATGATTTGTGCGTTGACAGCGGTGAAGGCGCCTCCAAATTTCCGAAATATTTCCAGATTTGGAATTTTCGGGAAAAATGCGGTCGATAAGAATGTGGTCCTTATGTACTGTTTGTAAGAGCATTTAGTTATACTGTACTTACCGTAGCAACACACAGGGGCAGTATGTGCGTACAGCAGTAGTGGGGGTCGTGTTTATGAGCGATCTATTTATGAAAAGTGCCGATTTCAAGAGAGGCCAAAGGGCGAAACGTGCTACTGAGGTTTCCAAAGCCAATATCCCGAAGCTCCGCTCATATCGAATGAACCCAGTGTTTTTTTTTTCATCACTTTTACTCTCCAGCTAAAAGGTACGCCCTTCTGGACAAGCCGTGGTCACAGGTGTCTTCCCTTTCTCCTTCCCCCGGTTCATGCCTTCATATTTGTCGCGCAAATGATAGGGCTGAGCATTCCCACTTTTGAGCTCTGTAATGCTCGTCGATTTTCATCGAATTATGCTAGCCCACGCTCTCGCGCTTCCCGCTCGTCAACTATTACGCAAGAAAAAATCCTTAATCGAGCATTCACTCGCGAGGATTCGACCCCGCATTGTTGACTTTAGCAGGGACGAGATTCACCCAATACTCAACAGGAGACGCCTGTCTGGAAACCCCTTGGGCTCATTTTTCTCCCTGCTCTTTGCTCCTAAAGTACCTAGTAGTCCAGAAAATATCCTCATGTATTTTCTAAGAACCGCGCCCATCGTGTAATATGGGCATTTTGTCTGGTATAACTTCGACGTCCGGCATTGGGCAATGGAGGCTGGATGTCCAATACTCAACAGGAGACGCCTGTCTGGAAACCCCTTGGGCGCATTTTGTCTCCCTGCTCTTTGCTCCTAGAGTACCTGGTAGTGCAGAAAATATCCTCATATATTTTCTAAGGACCGCACCCATCGTATAATATGGGCATTTTGTCTGGTGTAACTTCGACGTCCGGCATTGGGCAATGGAGGCAGGATGTGAAGGTGTGCATTTTGATACTCGCGGAATGCCTTTTCTATCCCGGAAAGGAGAATAAAATGGGAAAATGACTTCATGGTAATGGTATAATATGATAAAATGATAAAATGATGGGGGCGGACCCAACAGGCCGAACTTCTGCCATCGTTTCCACGACTACTAGTTGTACGAGAGATCATCTTTAATCTGCAAAATATCGGCAAAATCTCGAGCCGTCCCTCGTCCCCTGCGGTACGAAAGCAGACTACAGCAAGACTTGGCAGTACCTGATACTACCTCGTACTCGAAATATCATCAGTACAGGACACCTAATGAAAAGCAGGGTGATATGAAGGCGAGGGGTGGAATTACAGGAAAGAAATTCGGGAGCCGTTGTACTGAATTTAGTCTGGAATACACCCTTTCTCCAATATGAAATCAAGCCTGAGCCAGCACTCCTGTTTCTTGTTGACTAGTATTGATAATAGGCTCCCTGTTCTGCTTTATCTGGTACACGAGGTGCTGGCTTTATCAAGCATCGGTACAATATTGCTGGTGTTCTATCGTATCACATCATTAGCTACACATTACCTGGTATATCATATCGTATCATACCTTGAAATGTTTTCGCGGCATCGGTATTATTATTGTGAAGCACGTGATGATGCTATTTTTTGTTGATATTATTCTTATGAATACCTGGTACGAATATAATACATGTGGCACCTGGTATGTAATATCACAGCACCACACCCGGACGTTTGACAACACAGGATGGGTGCGAGTGCAGCAGCTATATTGACGAGCGTCAGTAATTGTGCACCGTTAATACCTGGTAGTTGTTTTGTCTGCAGGTTGGTGTGTACCAGGTAAAGCCTACTTACTGCCGTATGTTACCATTGGTTACGTAAGTAATCTATTCTGTTTATTCATGTGGTATGTGCTGGAATAATAACGGAATGGAAAATGGTAAATCGAAGAAAATGTGGCATCAGTCGGCGAGCATTCAGGGAGCAAGGGCATTGGCTGGAGGTAGACTCGACTTGGACGTGTTCACTTGTTGATGTCATATTTTGCGCGTTTTAGTAGTGAAACAGTAGTTTCGCGTTTTGTTTTTATTGTTTTGTGTTTTTGTGCACTCTTAATACCTTGTTAGTGGGTGAGCTTGCGCAAGTCCCACACTACTAGCCGGAAAGATGACACTCCGGGTGGCTATCTCCACCGAAACTGACCCTCAGGGGACAGGCCGGGTCGACATACACACGCACCCGTATACAACGGCAGCTTGCGTTGCCGGGGTTGTAACGAAGACCACTGATAGGGACAGCTCACGCTATACCTACAATGGGACCCGAAGGGTGCGCCAGCTAGCGTTGGGCTGCGAAAGCAACTGAGTTAAATCGACACACGACGCGTATGAAAATACGTGGAAGTGTGGTGAGCTAAAGCTTTATTTTTCCCCATCCGCCGGAGGATAAAAAAAAAAAAAAAAAAAATGATACCTATGCGAGGACACGCGGTGTCAAGATAACTTCCTGCCTCTGGGTGATATCGTTAAATGCGGTATAAATATGATGATCGTTTGCATCTATCTCCTCGTTGCGTCCCGAGGTTCAAGTGCATTTTGCGATATTTTATAATATTACTTCATACCAGGTATACGAGTACTTCATATCTATATCAGCTGTGAATTCGACCGGTTGAGTGGTCGAGATTCATTCTTGCAAGCTGCACAATGCATATTTATGCCGGCATGATGTGATGCTGTTGTACGTACATATGAACATGGGGTTTTGTTGCGAAACTCTAGGTTTTTTTTTCCCCGACTGCGATGCATTTTTTGCGCTAACCCCGGAACCCTGCTCCCAACTCCACCCCTAACCCCAACCCTATGAAATCGCTGGGCTTGGAAATACTCTAGAAATGATCTCCTCGCAGGCATAATATAATAATCATGCTTGCGCAAGCTGTCTGCTGGACACTGACGATGGGAAAAGGGCCAACGAATGGTTTGCCCTTTTGGTCAGACGGTCTAGTTTGGCCCGTCGAGGCCTCTTTAGACTTACTACGCCAGTGTTAGTGTTGAGAGTTCCCCGACGGCTGTTTGTCATGGGGCAAGGGGTGCCGTCAACCTATGCGGTCGTTCCGTTGTTTGGGATCTGTTAGTATGAGTAGTTGTTGCCGTACTGGCGTACGAGTGATACCATTTGCGCGATTTCGTGCAACTCTTGGTATTTCTTCTTGTGTTGCAGCCCGGACACCTGGACGCTATCTTTTGGCATTCCCTCATAACTTGCAATCTACTCGCCTCATAGTCAACTCTCGAAATATTTGGCATCTGGATGAAGCACGCAGATAAAATATATTGCTCGCAAACACCTCCGTTTCCTCCCTGCCCGTCCCGCCACACACACACCCTCCCCCGCCGCCCCACCGAAAATTGCCCCCCACACACAAGCCCCCTCCCCCTCCCGTGCCGCCCCACCGAATAGAAAAACGCCACATTAATATACACTGCCCGACAGGTGATACCACCTCTTGACGTTCCGAGCCATCCATGCTGTAGCTGTACCTATCCACCTTGTAGGTTATCCTTGAAATATTGGGCATCTGCATTTAGCACGCAGGTAAAATGTTTTGCTCGCATCCGCCTCCGTTTCCTCCCTCCCCCTCCCCCGCCGCCCCAAGATCACCCCTCACGCACACACAAAACACCCCCCCCTCCCCTTCCGCCCCACCTAAAATCAAAATACGCCAGATTAATAAACACCAACCGACAGGTGATATCACTTAACCTTTCCAGCCATCCATGCAGTAGCTCTTCGAGTTCAAATTAACCTTCCCCCCGCCCCCTCCTTCCCCCGCCACCCCGCCCAACGCCTAGACCTAGCATCACGCGTACCGTAAGCTCCTATACATTTATGCCACCTACAAAAGTTGGAACCCCCCCCCCCCCCCCTTTGAAAACAAAAACCAGACCTCCCCCCACTGGTTATACGACTTGTAAAATTTACGTGATGCACTGCATTCCACAGCCGTCAGATTTTGTCCCCCTCATAAACGGGTTTTATTGTTTCCATGCACAGATTGGTTGACATCACCTTGTTGACCCTGGTATAGAAAGCTAGTTCCAAGGGGAGTCGCCGACCTATATCCTTAACCCCTTTAGAGCCCCCGAACCCCTCCCTATATTAAATTCAAGTAATTTTGTCTCCAAAAATGGGTTTTCAGTTGTAAAGGGGTTAGTGAGGACACCCAGTAATACGCGGGATCGGAGTAACGCATACACAGCTTGCAAAGATGAGTTTCGACGAAATCTTCCAAATATCTTCGATCTTACAGCTGGAGTGTATTCTTTTTTTTTTAATAACCAGCTATGTATTAAACTACCTGGTACCTTTTTTTTCATGTCAATTTCACTCTTCAGCTCAATCAACTCGCAAGAGGCATTTCCCTCGGCGACCTTCTGGACAAGCCGTTGTCACAGGTGTCTTCCCTTGTCCCCCCCCGGTATTTGCCTTCATTTTCATCTCGCCCAGGATTCAGCATTCCCATTTTTCAGCTTTTTATGCTCGTCGATTCGCATCAAATCCCGGTATAAGGTAGCCCAGCAACCAGCAGCCCGTGTTGCTTTGCACGACCGATGCGGTTGTGTTCGTTTTTTGTTTTTTTGTTTGTCTTTTTCTTGTCATTTCCTCTCACGTTCGAGCAACTCCAACTTGAACAACTCAAACAACTCGTAATGATGATATATGCAAGGTATACCGTCGTATAAGGCACAGCAGTACGGTGATACTTTATAGCCAGCCGCAGCCAGACATCTACCAGATGCGTGTATAAAGATGAAAATGTACCAGGTGTGTACCGGCATTGCAGAACCCAGAACAGCAAGTGCAGCGGGCATTTCGCCTGATTGCGAGCCCGACACCTAACCCTAGCCCATTGGGGAGCACGAGGTTGGCAGATATAGTCGCGCGGCTGCACGGGGTGTTTCGGTGGCGTTTTTCCATAAAAAACGGGCGGCCAAAAGGATGGCCTTTGCCAGTCAGCCAATGGTGTTGCACGAGTACGCTTATATGGTGCTGCACACATATCAGGTCTCTCGTTGCGTTCTACGAGATAGACTTGCTTGCAGACCGGATGTGCAAATTCAACGTTACCGACCGCCTTGCTCCTACTTGGCACCCTGATTCCGTACCGACCTTGTCGCACTGGACCTGCGCCCTCCAGACCCCACCCTTGGTATATATTTTGCCGCCATATTTTGCCGCCGGCAGGGCCTACCCGTTGGCCACTCTGATCCCACGCCTTCCAAATCCACCAAAATCGAGGGTTTCTACGAAGCGGCCATAGCAAAAGGCACCAAATACTAAAACCAGCGTATACTTATGAGCGTGCAGAGTTTTGTTGGCATACCCGGCCTGCAATTAGCGTTCGCCGTTGCTTTCGGGAATTGGATGGATGCCTACCACACGAGCGACGGGAGACAGTTGGACTGTGTTTTTTTTTGCTTTTTTATTTTGCCCTCGGCGTTTGGATTGGTGGACTTTTTGTTTTTGTTTCCCTCCTTCGGCCTGTGCCTGCCGTCGTTTGTCTGCGATGCCCTCCAGCGACCACATTGTTTTCGGCGTAGTCTGTTGTTTGAGTATTGACTGCTGTCGTGTTATGATGCACTGCTTTAAACCATCAACATCACGATCCGTATCAACACTGACGTGCTGCTGCTTTTAAGTGCAGGCACAACGTCAATAACAGCAGCAGCATCGACATCAGTTTATCAGTACAGATTTTTACTTTTGTGTTCAAATCCATACCTGGTGCAGCATTATCATATACCAGTATTACGTGAGCTACATATATCATATTTTTTTAATATCAAAGTATCACATCAATAAAAAATGCAAGAGAGGACCTTGTTATATGGGGTCATACTCCGAAGTATGATATCATAGCCCATACCTTTTCTTGCTGTCATAATATTATAGCCCATATTTTTAGTAGACGTACTGGTATACCAGGAGTAGGTTTTCCGTATCCCCTGTATCATGTGATCCTGTATCATGTGATATGATACTTACACAGGTATCTTATCGTGGGTGAAATATGGTGAAGTGTTGATAGAAGCCTAACTGTTGGTACCGGAATGAAGCGCTAACGACCCCCCTTTGAGTTCAAGATGTTTTTCGTCGTCGCGTTAGACGAAAAGTTCACCGCTTACCGGCACGAGTAGTCAGTTTGAAGTTTATTTATTATCAGCTCTTTCGTACCGGCACACAGCTGCAGGACTAAAATTCGACCCGACTTTCTGAGAACCAGGCAACTCTGCAAAAAGCAAAAAGTAGCATCTGGTAATACTTGTACGAAGTATTAGGCATATAAGGTACTTGGGTACTTTCTATTTAATTTTGGTTGCACAATGCACAACAGCAGTTGTAGCAGGAGCAGTGCACTAGCCACTGCTGTCACCGACTCGTACTGGTATATACAGCCGGTCGCCGCGGTGGCGTATCAGGTTATCCTCGAGCCTGGTATAGGTCAATTTCGTGAGTTCGAGTCCCCCCGAGTGCATACTTATATAAATTCGTAGGGACTCTTGTGCACAAATTGACTTGCGGAAAGCGCGAGAGCGTGAGTTAGCAACACTCGATGAACAATCGACGAGCAGTGGACCTATGCGCGATAAAAGATTGAAGGCGAGAACCGGGGGGAGAAGGGACGACACCTGTGACCACGGCCTGTCCAGAAGCTGGAAAGTAGACGTCCCTGGCCAAAAGGTGTCTACATTATCAGCTGTACCAGGTACATTATATTGCACTTGTTATACGATCGTATTGCATTATTGTGTTTTTCGCCATGGATGGAACTAACCCTAACCCCAACCCATAGGAAATATACTATACCGATGACTGCCCCCTGATGACATCACTGGGGTGAAATGGTTGAAAATACACAATAATGTGTATTGCCGCCAAAAGGGCGGAGCCGGGCGGGGCGGGGCTAGCCGGAGGGTTTGCCCCTCCGTCTCCCGTCTTCGCGCCTGAGGCAGAACACACCCTCTGTTGTGGGACACTACAGAGTAGTGCTGCAGTTTTACAGGACATGGAAACGATGAAACTCGAAAAAGTCCGCGACTATCATCTTATGCAGATTGCCGAATCGGTATACCTGGTATCATATACTCGGAGTATATAGCCGGTCGCCTCGGTGGCGTATCAGGTTATCCTCGAGCCTGGTATAGGTCAGTTTCGTGAGTTCGAATTCCTCCGAGTGCATACGCAAATAAATTCGTGGGGACTTTTTCTTCTGCACAATTTGACTTACGGAAAGCGCGAGAGCGTGAGTTAGCAACACTCGAGCAAAAATCGACGAGCAGTGGGATCGTTGAACCCTATGCGCGATAAAAGTGGAAGACAAGAACCGGGGGGGAGAAGGGACGACAACTGTGACCACGGCTTGTCCAGAAGCTGGAAAGTAGAAGTGTGGAAAAAGAGAAGAAAAAATGATACGATATAATGACGGTTTACAGTGGGGGGGCTATATAAGGCGGTATAGTGCACGAGATTTTGACCGCCCTATCTCGAAAGACCGCCCTACTGGCGGTAGGGCGGTTGACCGCCCTATTGAGCTTTTGGTGATATCCCAATAAGGCGGTAACCGCCCTATTGAGTGCATACAGCCTTTTAAGGTACAGCACAGAGTGCCTCTGACCCAGAAGATGACCCAGAGGGCGTCACGAAGAGGGATATCATACGTGTGCTCGGAGGAGGAAGGTGCAGCGTTGCAGCAGTACCAGTGCTGAACCCAGTAAATATGTGCGGTGTCAAATACACGCCGAAGCACAGCAGAGCAGACGGGTGCACACACACTTTGCATGTTGAGAAGTATAACTTTATTTGAGCTGCAGGCGACAGAGCCCGCCGAAGACGCACTCCACCCAGAGAAGATACACACTGCCGTACTGTTGTACCGAAAGGACTCTTTGCTTTGCTTCACATTTACAACAGATCTCCAACCTATTCTACGGCACTACTGCACTACAGTCCTCCGCTGTGCCCCCCCTTGGCCTTGTTGAGGCTCACAAAATTGCCTCATGTCTGCCTGCTGCACTGGCTTAAAGGCATGCGCTTTGATAACATCCTAGCCTGCTGCAGACAGAAGGAGGCATCGCCATTGCCGCACGCCTCCACTGCGCTCTCCAGAGAAACGAAGTGCGACGAAAGTTCACGTAGGCCGGGGGGGCACCGCCCCCGTGCCCCGTCGTATCATCAACACCGCCGGTGTCTGACGCCTTGCGCTTTCCCGCCTGGGGCTTGACCGCCTTGCCCTTGCCCTTCGAAGATCGCTTGGCGGCAAGGCAATCATGGTAGACGCGCTGCATTGGGGTTGTCGCAGTCCGGATCGGCTTCACCAGCGTCCGTGCAGTCGACCACCCATTTTCCGCGACACTCGTGGCCGTCAGGGCGCTCGGGGGTGCGGGCTGGAACCAAACACAGTTCGCCTGCTGCACATGGCATCGTGCGTATCCCCTCTGTTCGTTGTTGGATGTGTATTCTCGCAGCAGCAACAACAGCAGTAGGGATGTGATACTGCTGCATATACCTCGCTCAAAAGCAGCACCAGAGCGAGGTTTTGTACTGATGTGAAGGCGAAAGTGGGCCGTGGATAGGGCGCTAGCCGCCATGAATAGGACGGTAGGCGCCCTGAATAGGCGGCTACCGCCTGATATAGGGTCCGTTGCTATTTAGGGCGGTAGCCGCCCTATTCACATATTCTGTCGTGTCAAGCAGTCTTCGACCGCCCCAGCTCGAACGACCGCCTTATTCAGACCGCCTTATATAGCCTCCCCTACTGTATTCAACACCCGGCGGTAACATTTTGGCCTCTGAAAACATGTTTTTCACCCGATGTGGTATACTCCAGCGATGGGGTATACAGCGTACCCAGGTGATAAATCGGTTGGGTCGTTTCGAATTTGGTGTACCGCGTTACTTTATCTTCGGATCAGGTGGTATACCTTAAGCAGTGTGGTATTAGTGGTTTCAAGCGACTTTGCTACCACACTTGGAAGTACGTTGCGGAGCCGTGCGACTGCCCCTGCCGACCTCGAACCCCAAAAGGCCCAAAGAGTTGGGGTTTTATAAAGAGTTAGGATAAGCGTTACGGTTGTGTTTATAGGGTCGGGTTTGTGTGGGCCGACGTGCAAGATGGAAATTGACCACAAACGACCGGTAAGAAGGTTGTTGCCGGCCTTATCCTCCGTTCGGGGGAGCACAATTCTCGGGGGTTTCGTTCCGATCATGAGGCATGACACCACAGGAGGTGTGATTTACAACGTGCCCGCGTGATAGACCTGGTGGTTGGTTTGAGATTTAAACTAGGTCATACCCGGGTAGTACATATGGTATACTCCGGAGTTGTGATATGCAATCAGTTAGTGACTACGCGTCGACCGCTGGTGTTGTACTTTTTCCACAACGTCCAGGGTGATGATATACACCGTCATACCTGGCGTACGGTACGATATACTACGTTAACCCTTCCTTGACGTGATTGTGTCCAATATCCAGCAGCATGAGTACTCCCCCCGTTTGCTGGCGGGTTCTGTATTCGGAGTAGGAACGGCGTTACCCAGCAACACGAGTACCCCCCCCCCCTGTTGCTCGGGGTTTCTCTGTTAGGAGTAGGAACGGTGCTCCGTCTCGAAAGGGATGCTTGATTAGTGATCAAATGAACTCTTTCTACTACTGCAACAATAACGTAGTTCTTGTTCCAAGCAGTTTGGTCCCAACAACGCAGGTGCGCTTGTAAAGGGGATACAACAGAAACAATGAAAAATACGGCGCGGTCGTACCAAACCTTTATTGTTTTGTGTGCTGCTACTGCCGTCTTGTTTCACTCAGTGTTTGGTCTTCCTGGGTACCCCTTCCCGCCCCTTCTGCATTCCTTTCCTTATTATTTTTTGTTCGTTTATGCTATTTTTTTGTCTTCCCTTGCTTTTTTTTTTTTTGTTAATTTACATTATTTTATTTCTTCCTTGTACGTAGTCTTGTTTGCTGGCGTGTGCACATGTTCCGCCCCCCGCATCCGTTGCGTTCGGCATTGCATGGCCAAATCCAACACCCCGCTTTTATGTTTCATTGCGTCCAGCATTGCGTGGCCAAATCACACCATGCATTCAATTGTTTTCGGCATTGCATGACCAAATCACATGTGTTTGCGATATATGTATATCTGTCTTGCAGTTTGTGACCATATAAGTCGTCTCTATGAGGAGGCGTCGGCACGGACACTGATTGTGCTGGGTGTAGGTATATACACGGGCGGAAAAAACAGAGTAATGTGAAGAACACACACATGTTTTACACCACTAGGTACTCTGCGTTGCGAAAACGATCTTCTCTAATTCAAGTGCAACGCTGACAGAGTTGACTGCTGTATCAATTTTAATCGCAGCAAGAGCGTGCATCAGTCAGTCAGTACAGAGTGTATGTTGCTTGGTGCTGTTGTATGTGCTTGGGCCACAACGACGATGGGGAGGGTGGACACGAGATACAGCGCGGCCCTTTTCTTGACGTTGTACGCGCGCTCGTAGCCGGAACCTGGAGCGCTGACTGAAGTATGGTATCTTTATAATACGACGCCCCGGTGTCGTACATGTTCCTAAGCAGACGTGGTAACTCGGACGCTTACCCTACCCCCGCAGCCACTGGGTCGTGACGCCGATGCTGTTATCATCATTCGTTTTGGACTAACTTGTTCCCCATCAAGTATACTTTCGTATACCTGGTATCTTGTTTTCGGGTCAGTCTTGAATTTGTATACAAATGTGGCGCAGAGGATGTCTTACCCCAATTTTCAACTTTGGCATACAAATATTAGTTTCTTGTTGTGTTTCGTGCTCACTTCGAACCAAAAGGTGCTGCTTATTTCCCGTGTTCTGACGTGTGCTGTCTAGTCGAGAACATCTGTAAGTGCATCGTGTATATTATATGATGCGATGGGGAAAGGATGAGTCCTGTCCTTTATTGGATTTGGTAGTATTGGTGTAGTGGTATACAACCGCTTGTTGTGTACAGCAGTGTCCCTCGATAGTGCGGTGCCTTGCCAGATGGCAATAATACACGCACTGTGGTGGGACTCCGAACTATCCCAGGACAGTGCAGTACCAGGCACTTTGTAAGGCCAAGTCGTAGCGACGAGTAGTTATTTTGACCGCACTAACCTGGGACCCCGCACTACGATTGCCGCACTCACGCTGGACTGCGACTACCTTCGTACCGTACTTTACCAGCACTGGTTATATTTGTATGACTAGCAAGATAACAACTGGGACGGATTGAGCCGATAATCTCCGAAACAACAGGGTTACATTATGTGCAATCCAAACGGTGGCTTTGGAAAAATCTTTCGAGTATTTGTTATATTGTGTGTATGACACGCAGGATGACAACCGGGACAAATTGAGCCGATAATAAACATGGGAGGCATTCGTACATGGAACCCAAACAGCAGTGGTTTTATAACACAAACGTTGGGAGATCTTTCAATGGACGCATCGCTCGCTTTTGCGTTGTCGGTAGCTAGCTGTCGGGATAGGTGGCTTCCAAAATGTTCCTAGGAGCTGGGCTGGCCAAGATCAGCACATTTCAGAAAATCCGGAAATTGGTTTCGGCCTCAACTGACAGAAAAAAAAAAGGCGTAGTAGCATTGGCTTGCCCTTACGTAAGACGTATAAAAATTCGAAGCCCAAAACATACCGGTAAGTTGGAGCGAAAGCAACTAAGTTAAATCGACACACGACGCGTATGAAAAAACGTGGAAGTGTGATGAGCTTAAGCTTTATTTTTCCCCATCCGCCGGAGGATATAAAGAAAAAAAAAAAAATGGAGTGAGAACCCCAGATTTTGTGTATATCATCGTAGTAGTTATCTTGGCTTTTGATAGGGGATCGTACGCATGCCATATCTCCTGATGCACGGCGAATTAGACGATGGCAAGGATATCGGTCGATTCGTCATGTCTCAAGGAAGACGCACACCGATATTGAGCGAAATCGGCAAGACAGGGATTAGGACTTTGATGTACCTGTTACACTCTAATAATAATATCGACATATACGTCTCGTTCAACTAAAAGGCATGTTTTTTCCTGTTTTTTTCTCTCCTGTTTTTTTACGAAACTACCTCTGATTTCGAAAACCACAAGGTCGGCAAATGCAGTCTAAACTCAGGAACACCCTGCTACTATTAGTAACTATAAGTCGTAATGATTCAAAATTGTAGAGAAACCGCCAGACGAATGAAGAAGCGGTTTTTGGCCAGCCCAGCTCGTACGAGTAGGGGGTATACTATCTTTCGTGTTATATTGCTGTGTTACCTGGTCCACAGTATTACAGTAGGCACATCAAGAAAAAAAATGGGAAAACGCTTCAGCTGTGAGATCGCTGGACAGCAGTTTAATAAAAACTCATCTTTGCAATATCTATCGTTCTTTTTCTTTATTTTTTTTCTTCACTCTTCTACTTTGCAGCTTCTGGACAAGCCGTAGTCACAGGTGTCGTCACTTCTCCCCCCCGGTTCTTGGCTTCAATTTTTTATCGCGCATAGTAGTGTTGTTTCGTCTGTGCAACAACAGTTATCTTCTTCGTGTTGTTTTGCCCGTGCAACAGGAATGCAGGTGTCTGTTCCTCTTCAGCACGATACGGTGTTCCTCTGGCAATTGCAGCCTTTCCTTTCTTATCCGATCTTCTTGCATCACATTCCTGAGAACACCTGTCGTTTGTTTTGCTTTGTATTCTTTTTTCATTGCTTTTTTTTTGCTTTTTTTATTTTATTTTTCCTTTTTCTCTCACTTCTTATGGTCTGGCTAGTTTTGTGTTCTCGTACCCGATACGCTGTCACTTCACTTGCTTTACCTTGACGAATTGCGACTGTTTGGTTTACTCTGTTTTACAGCAGTCGTCTGTAATCACATAATTAATTCAGAATTTGGTATCTCTAAGATGAGCCCCCGCGAAGTTGCGCACGTACGTCCTAGGCGATTCGAATTTGCACGTAAATTCAATAGCAATTTATGTACGGCGGCTCCCTATGTGCAGGTCCGCACTAAACGACGGTTGCGGTGCCCAGACCAACCCGACCCCAGACCTTACCCTAACCCTACCCCTAACCCCAACCCAACCCTTTGGGGGGGCTCGAGGTCTGCTCTCGAGGTCGGCAGGGGCAGTATTGAGTTTACGTGCAAATCTGAAAACCTTGCACGTATGTGCAATTAAACGCCTGATCCTCTTCATAGGATGAATCAGCTCGGACTCTGGGTGTACTGATGTCGTTGGGTACATACAACATAGGTATAAATAGCGGTTTAATGTGAAGACGACAACGATAGGGCTCGGCAATCCCACTGCTGCTCGTCGATTTTTCATCGATCATATCATGTACGTAGAATATACCTCCTGATATATCTCATCAAATCATACAATATGAAGTGTCCTGTAACTCGCGCGATCGGAGTATCACACACAGTTTTCAAAGATGATTTTCGACCAAATCTTCGATCGCGCAGCTGGAGTGTATTTTATTTTTATAAATATGAAGTGTATTTTTCATTTTTTTTAATATCAAATAATGTTTCTGTATTGTGTTCATTCCCCAGTCGTCTCGTGCGCGGTGCTTTTTTCTTTGGTTTAATTTGTTGCGAAAATGTTCATGTTGTAATATGTCGTTAGTCACCGCCACCACCTTATCGACTCGTCCGTTCGTGCTGAACCAGAACGAAAGCCCTGCCCTTGCTGCTACTGCTACTACTGGCGCTGCTTCGCTTAGGGTGCTGCTTCTGTTTCGCTCGTTTTGCTCGCCATTTTTCAACCATGACTAGTATGATATCATAGAATGTTACCGCGTGTGTTCTTCCCATTAAACTGTTTATTTCCAACCATCTACGTCCAGCACAGCCAGTGTCCGTGCCGATGCCTCACACATTATATTTAGATAAATAGAGAGACGAGCTCTGTGGTCACAAACTACGAGACAGAATCAGCCATACACATTGCAAATGCAACAAGGTGAGTTGGCCATGCAATTGCCAGCCGCAACGAGCACGCGGGCTAAAAAAGGAAAATATCAAATCAGCACACCAGCACACCAGACTATTTGCAGTGAAAAAGACAAAAAAAGACGACTGAGGAAGAAAAAAAAATCAGAAAGGAAATCACCATTTGAAAGAAAGCGGGAAGCAAGACGGCGCGACAAAAATGAAAACAAAGCGCAACAAACAGAAAGCAACTATTAATATCATAAACCCTGGCATAAGCAGGGGAGTCACCGACCTGTATCCTTCATGGACCTTTTCACTTGTGCGCCTTCTTCGTATCGTGCGTTATGGGCGGGAAAGGGGCTCCAGCACCTTTGTGTGACGACGGACTCTAGATTTTTACTAGAGTTAATGTGAGACAACAACAACAATCCTTTACAAAGGTATGATATACACACCGCATAACACGCACGATCCATTATCACACGCAGCTTGCCAAGCTGAGTTTTGATGAAAACTATTTTTGGTCGATCTCACAGCTGAAGTGTACTTTTTCATTTTTCCAAATATTCGAGCAACAGCAGAGCAGATGACGTGATCTAGCCAGCATCGGGGGCAGCAACCATAATTGGTTTCGAATGGAGTAGGAGCATTGCCGCGTGGTCCACCACCTGCGCACTGTTTCTGGCGACAGAAGTGGTGCCAACACCGTTGTCGTCGCCCCCGTACCGAATAAAAAAACCAAGCCTAATAACGTAGTGTTTGCGAAAAAGTTCTGCGGAAAAGTTTTTTCTTTCCGCTTTAACAAATGAATTACCTTCCCGTCATGATTTCGGTGTGTTTGCGTTGGAAGCACACACAATCCACTGCGAGCGACGCCTACAAAATCGAGAGGGGTAATGGGGATGTGCGGCAGCAACGCAAAAGAAGAAAAGGAGAGGAAAAAAGGATGCGAAAAAATGCAATAAACACAACGTACGAGTAGCGATGACAGCCAAGCAACGTCGGCGGCAGAGTTCACCGCAGTGCCGCCGCTATCCCGCCACAGCAAGCAACAGCACTGCTAGCGGCAGCTAGCGGCAGCATCAGCTTCAGCAACGAAAACAAGCAGCATTAGCACCGGCAACAGCAACAATTTTCATTTTTGCTTTCTTCAACTTTGGGGCCGGCTTCGTACGAGCATTCTTCTCGTCGTGTGTTGCTGCTGCTGCTGCTGCTTGCTGCTGTGCACAGCGTACGCGCGCCACCACGTCGGCGCGCTCCGCTCCGAGCACGCCCGGTGCCCGATACTTGGACCGCGGCGGCCTCACAACGCGCCGCCGCCGCCGCCGCTGCTTCTGATGCTGCTGATGCTATCGCGATGCGGTGGCATTGAAATGATACACAAACTGTCCGGTCTACCAGCATAGCGGTACGAACAGGAGTACGAGTAGCCATTTCGGAACGAATCTTTCTCCACAAAGCGGGCGAGAGCGCACCATCGTAGCACCGGACCGCCAGTCGGCCCTCTGACGCACTCCCACGCCGCTCATCCGCGTCGTACTCTTCCTGCACCTCAATAGTCTGTGCTCCTTGAGATTGTTGTGCTATGTCGATACAGCAAGCAGCAGGTGGTGCTTGCCAGGAAAGGAAGATTCCCCGTGGTTGGTGATTAGAGCTGCGTCGGGCATATCCTCGGTGCGTTGTAGGCCAATGAAACAGAGAGACCAAAGTACCGCGACTTTTGATCAAATCCTATCTTCGACAAAGTACGTTTTGCCGTGTTTGAAGGAAAGAACCGCAAATCCTACCTTCGGGAGATTTTTTTTCATGTGTATTTTGTTTAAAAAACGTTTTTTCGCAAACACTGTAATCAAACAAGAAAAAACGCAGCAACAGAGCAGATGACGCCACCCAGCCGGTGTCGGGGCATCACCCAAGCTGGATACCGAAGTTAATTACTAGAGGGTTAGGAGCATTGCTGCCTGGTGTGTCCTCCACTTGCTGTATCTTCGACGGCGGTGTCCATGTACCTACATAATCGCCTCAATAGCCCCCGCGGGTACCCAGCAGGAAAACAGAAAGGGCAAAGCAAAAGGAAAAACCGTACGCCTCGTACAAGTACCCAATATATTCCAATTGATAGGTTCGTGCCAGCATGTGTTGTTGGCGCGCGCAGCAGTATTTTTCCGGTGTAATGAGTTCGTGTTGTTAATAGAGCATGGAGCATTGCTCTTGGTGCGTACGTGAAGAGTTGATATTACTACTACCATATCTATTTAATATAGGTGGATTTATAAGAATAGAAACAGAAGCATATCATACCAGGGGTCGAGAAGAGTATATACTTCGAAGTATCGTACAGCAATAATGTTATAGCAGGGTTAGCGTTTACTTTGTTTTTTTTTGCTACCTGATACGATGAAAATTATTATCTAGTGTTACGTGCGAATGTATTTCATAGCATCTGTAACACTTTGGTGGTGTTACGTACCAGGTATATGATAAGGGTGGACGCAATTCGATGCGAGTCGATCAGGGAAGAAACGGGGTTGAAGTCTTTTCGCGACAAAAATGAAGGCGCATACCGTTTTGGGAGAGGGGAGGGAAATAGCCTGGTTGGTGACCCCCCAAATCTGAGTTACGACTGGGAAGGGAGAAGGAGAAATGAAAAGTGCGAAGATAAGAGAAAGGATGAGCAAAATAAAAAAATAAAAAAAGTGTAAAACAATGTTGTTTCCAGCCGGACGGTAGGGATACTGAACAAGGAACAGACGAACCACGGCAGTATCGCTCTTACAGGTGTGGCGTGTAACCCAGTCACGTCGTGCGCAATGGCGCCACTTTTTTATTCTGTACTTGCGTCAATCACGCCTACGTGGCAGCGTGGCGTTTTTGTTGCTCCTTTGTTGCCTGTGTCACCGCCCCCCGGGAAGTTGGAAGGGCGGAAGGAGCCGTGTTCCACCCCGTCCTCGTCCGTAAGGGGAGGTCCCTTACTCCCTGGGGGGGGGGAAAGCCCCCCCCTCCTTACCTCTGGGCAGGGAAATGGACCCCCCCCCCTCACCCCGTAGGGGGAGGCGATCAATCTCCCCCCCTGAAGCGATAAGGAATCCCCCCCCCCTCCCCCGTGAGGAATGGATCCTCCTACGGAGGGAGGATCCTTGTCGATCCCACTGAGAAAGGAAGGGATCGTCCCCTCCCGCTGACGGGGGGAGGGAATCCCCCCCCTCTTCCTGACGGCGGAAGGGGTCCCACGGGCGAGGAGGGGTCCTCACCTCTCCACACAAAGAGGGCAGAAATCCTCCTTCCTCCTCCTGAGAAATCGGTAGTGTCTCTTCGCCCTGCGAGGGAAGGGACCCCCCCCCCTAAGAGCGAAGGGATCCTCCTAGGGGGGAGGGATCCTCCTCCCTTCCTCCAACCCGCCTTCCCGCCTTTCCCACCGTCCCCATTTGTGTGCACCTCCCACCCTCCCTTCCCCGCCTGTGCGGACGCAATTTTTTTTTTGTTTTTGCATGAGTTGTCGTTTCCGCGTTAACACGGGGTGGCGCGGGGCGTGGCGGCGTATCATAGCGCTGGCCAAAGTGCGAGCAAGCCTTTCTACGCGTCTGTTGTGTCTGTCCAGCTCGAAAGCCTCTGAAACCCCTTCTGGGACATTCTTCCCGCCCGAGTGGGTCGTATGCACTCTTGATCTGTTGGTGTTGTGTTCGTGAGCTTCCTGTGCTTGTTTGGTGTTGGCCCTCTTGCTCCACTTCGGCACGCACTGCGTACTCTGCAGTACTTGCAGTCTTAGACTACCTTAGTAATAGACCAGAACGGCTGTATTGTACTCGTGTAACTTCTGCTGTTGTGCTCTCCTATTATTGTGCCTGCGGTATTAACAACATCGTCTCGATATTCAGCGAGGGACGGGGGGCACCCCCGTACTAGAATGCTGCGAGGTATTGAGCTGCCAGCCGTGTCGTGGCGTGCGGTGCGATAACCGCCGATCGGCTCTATATAGCAGAAGTACGCGACTGCGACAGCCGTTGAGAAAGTGAATGTTGGCTCGACTTTTGCTCGAAATTTAGGAAAATGCAAATATGGTAGGGGTTTCCCAATATGGTGGTCTGAATAAGGGGTGTCCGTATATATGGCGGTCAAAATCGCTTGGCGCGACAGGGGAATTGCACTCACGGCTTGCAATTAATGAGGCGGCATCCCGCAATAAGGCGGTCATGTTGCTCTTGCACACCCCACCGCCTTGTTACTGGGAAACCCCTACAGTGCTGAAAATTGTGTAGGACACGCCCCATCTCACGTAAGAACTTGAGCCCGGACCGAAATAGAAGTTTCTTTTATGTTGCGTACCAGGGTGTTGTATAACATACCTGGTATATATACACCTGATACCCCCACACTCTTCTACTCCCCATTACTACTGTAAAAAACCAGACACAGTGTTGGCCCCTCTGTAGTGCCGGTTGGCCAGTGCCGGTTGCCCGCTATAGTGCCCTGTGAACTCGTTTGGCAAACGGGAACAATCAGTAGTGGCAGGATGCGGAACAGTGCCGGTTGCCACTATATTGCCTAATTTACCTCTATAGTGCACATACCGGCACTATAGAGGGACCACTACTAATGTACACGTATACCACCTTGGCGAGCAAAATACGTCCTCCGCTAGGGTATGTTGTTGTATTGTTTCACATTCACGCGCATAATCAAGTCCGTTGTCACAGGACAGACTCCAGTCATTCTGGAGGTGAGGAACACCCCAGGAAAAAGCACAAACCAAAGGTGGTATAATTCACGCATATATCACAGCTGACGCAATTCGTGCCTCCCCCAGACACATATAAAAAGTGAAATCGGGAGTCAGCCTACGAAGTGCCAGGTCCATACTGGTGCATACGTCTCACTACTCGCACCTGGAAAATCCGACTATACCGCTTGCCACCCAGGAAAGACTACCACGTCTATATTACACGTAGTACCCTATCACTACGCATACGCACGTCAGACGCAAGTCAATTGGAAAGAAGATACAACGAAAAGAAAAGAAGAGAAAGGAGAGGAAAGAAAAGAAAAGAAAAGAAAAGACAAGAAAAGCAAGAAAAGACAAGACAAGACGAGGTATGTATACTCCCGTGACTCGTACGTAGTACTCTTGCGGGTACTGGATGGCTACTTTTGAGTTGATACCCTTTTTTGTTGTAACCCATTTCCAACTCCTAAAATGATCCTATTCTAATTCCAAGTGTTTTGTCCCCATGTCGGGAGTGCGGTGCTAAAAGGGTTGAGCAAATGGCGCCTTGCGGATACAAGCACGGTGTTGCCATGGGTGTAGGCAAGTGTATGTCGACGTGTCCCCACCGTTCCAGGTGGATGCAGTGGAAGATTTCGATTCGGGAAGACTCTTGTAGCGGCGGGGGCATGCCCGCCCCGCCCCCTGCGCATTGAAGCTCTTCCGCTCCTCTCGCCTCCAAAGATATCTCCTACCTGATACCTGATAATACACAATAATAACCGGGGATTTGTGTTTTGAGTTCGTATTTCCGCATTTCCGATGCCACGGAATTTATTTTTTAGCTCACATTTCCGCATGTTTGCTTTACGTATCATCAGTAGGGGGAGGGAGGGGCGGGGGGGGGGGGTTATGTCAGGATCTGTAATCTGCGTTGCTGTCGGCTGCCTTGCCTCGGCGGGGTATCATGACATGCTTCTGAAAAAACGTCTGTTCCCGGGAGGACGCATGCTAACAAACACAGCTGTAACTCACCGACTCGCCGATATTGATGCTAGGAGACCGCGGCTTGACTCCGTGACTTACCGCCCCCTACAATAATGTTTTCGAATGATTGCATACCGCGGCTTTATGCCTTGCCTGACCGCCCCCTATCTGTTGACTGACTGACCCCTACCCCGTGACTGACCGCTCCCTAGGCCAAAACTTGCGAATGGCTGCTTGTACGATAGCCCCTTCCCAAAAACCAGCGATTTTCTTTAACCCCTTTAGAGCCCCCGAGTCCCTCCGTATACTAACTTGAAGTAAGTTGGTCCTCGAAAAGGGTTTCGAGTTGTAGAGGCGTTAACGAACATTTCATGGCTGCTTATTGACACGAGAGACGACGCCATAACGAGATGTCTTCGTTTTTTTTTCTTGTTTGCTATAAAGGACTATCGAACGATGACGTCGGGGTGCCAAGGAGCACCGTAATTCGGGAAATACGACAGGAAGCTGGTTTCAAAACCGACGATTTCGTAAGAGAAACGTTGGGGGGGCACCGTAGAACGACTCGAATATGGTACTTGTAGGATAACGCGGTTTTAGCCTTGAGTTGACCACCCTAGACTCTGTTGACTGACCGTCCCCCATTTGTTGACTGACCGATCCCTGTCTCTGGACTGACCGCTTTCTGGACTAAAGTTTGTAAACATGCTAGGATGCCGTGGTTTGATCCCTTTGTGGCCTGCTCCCTCTGCTAAAGCTAGCGTATGAAGGCCAAAAGAGGCCGTGCTGCGCCCGAAATGACCAATCTCCGAGCGTCTCTGATTGTCGTTTGACTCCTTGACTGGCCGCCCCCTATTCTACAATTGGTACTGTATGTTAAGGCGAACAGAGACGTTGACGCGCCGGAAATGAACGGTGCCCTACCTGGCACATCTCACCCCCCTACCAACCACCCCCGACGCTGAATGCAGTATGTTGAGCCCGAATGACACCTAGACCCGCCCAGAATGATCATTCTCCTATTGCGGTGCAGGACATTTATACCTGATATATTTTACTATTTCAATATTAAGAAGCAGGGTAATAGGAAAGGGAGGCTGATGTTTGCAGGAACATAAAAAAATTCGACAATTTTTTTACTGACGTTTATAGTAATGTACACCCTTTTTCTAGTAATAATATGAAATCTAACCTAATCCCAATTCCTCGGTTTCTTATGAGAGGACCGGTGCTGTGTTAGAGCGTCCTTGGTCGCCGTTGTTGTCCTTGCGCTCGGTCCGGAACTGGGCGACCGGGGAGGCGAGTCGGCCCGCTGTCAAACATTCGGTGTTTGCGTTTACGGATTAATCCTGCACCGGTACGACATGTGTACTTTTTGTTTACGCGGCATTCGGTGCTGGTGTGCTGGTGCGCACGTCGTGGTTGTTGTGTCATTAACCGATAGCGTGTTAGCTGCTGCTGCAGCTGCTGTAAAAAATCGCACACCGCTTGCTGTACATGCTAGCATTACAGTAGGAAGTCAGATCATACCAGGTGCCTGGTGTTTAGCTGCATGCCAGGTGTTTATATTCCTTCGCCGTGATTTGTGGTTCGTTCGCGCCTCGGCTGTTTGCGGGGGCAAAATACTTGAAAATCATAGTGGGATCGTTTTTTGGAGGTGGAAAAGGTTTAGGTATGTCTGCCGACAAACCGCGCTTCGGATTAGGTCTCGGGTCGGCGTTTAAGTCTGGGCGGACGTGCAAGATTGATGTTGGCCGCCAACGGCCTGCAGGAAGATTTTTTTGCCGGACCGTCCTGCCTTTGGGACAAAGCCACAACAACACCCCTCATTAACTAAACGCAACCACAACTTATACAGCGAGACAAAGACGTCAACAACATGCCAGTTTCATACTGGTATTTACTGGTACTACCGCTGTTGCACTCGTTTGAGAATATCTACTTGCTCCTACGCCTCAACTGAATTATTATAGCGCGAAACCCACGACAGACAAGGTGGACGGGCGGATAAATGACCACACGAAAACCAAACATTTCAAGGGCCCTTGTGTTTCGCGTTCAGCGTGGAGCTCCAGTGTGTCGCGTTTCGTCCCCACCGCGACCCCAGCCGCCACCCCCACCCAACCCCCCACGCCCACCCCCACCACGCCGACAGCAGTGGGCACCGACGTCAGGACGGACGCGGGTGCTTTTGACGTCGCCAGCGCCTGCCTCTTTTGTAGGGCAGTGAGTCTTGTGGACTTTATAGCTATTATTGGTTTTTACAGTAGAGGTTCCCCAATAAGGCGGTCTGAGTAAGGTGGCTATCCCGATGTAGGAGGGTCAAAATGAATATGGCGACTTCCCTCTATAAGGCGGTCTTCCCTTTATACAGCGGTCTTCCCTTCTGTTCGTTTCGCCTAGAGAGGAGGGAGAACCCGTGCCGCATTCGCTTCCCTTATGTTCGTTAGAGAGAGGTGTAGAGAGGTATTCCGAACCGACTGCCCTTGCGTTCTCATCCCTTCATCTGGTTGACTCATAACGCGATGCAGGGACACTCGTAAATCGATTTGAGGCCAGACGGCCGGCCGATTCGGTGGCCGCGTGTCGGTCGCTGGACGTACACGTGCTTACCTTTTGTTGTAGTTGTCCTCCCCGAACACAACTTTTTTTTTTTTTTTTTTTTTCTGCGGCGTGGTTTTTGTTGTTGATTGTTGGGGCAGTACTGCACTGCAGTGCTAGTTATTTCATTGGATTGGCTGGACTTGACGGCTACTCTGCAGGTGTCCCCCCGTAATATGGCGGTGGGGTGTGCCAGAGCTATATGACCGCCTTATAGAGGGAAGCCGCTTAATTAAATCCAGGTCATGAGTGCAATTGCTCAGTCGCGTCAACCGCCTTATATAGGGATACCGCCGTATTGGGGGACCCCTCGTGTATATGTTAGTTGAGTGGCGAAATAAACGCCGACTATTACTGCAGTAACTGCCTCAAGTCTCTGTTCATTAACATTACATATGGAGCCGAAAACGCGCCGTTCAGATGCACGGATGCGTAACTCCGCAAAATTACCGACGCAAGCGACTACCACCATTTATATTAATATATCCGACGCAAGCAAATATTGCCTTTAGAATTACTATATACGACACAGGCAACTAACATTGCCATCTTAAATTAACATATTATTAGCTGTAATACCTAACACAACTAATTACCTGGTGATACCTAATACCTAGTCCGCGACTTGTTATTTGTTTGGTCACCAACACAACCCTAGCGATCTCGGCATCGGCCACGTATCACAAGCCGGCGTTGTTGGGGCTCCCCGGCGCTGCTGGGGCAGGGGGTGATACGATTAGTTCCAGAACTACGCGGCAAACAGTTGAATAACGCGTTCGCTGCATGATATGTGCTACCCGGCTTGTAGCGCGCTCATCCGTATTACTGGACGCGCTTGTCAGCGTGTTGGTCGTTGTTCTTTAGCCGGAACCTACGTGGCAAGGGGTTGTATGCCACGCTCGCAGCGTGACCCCGGTAGTATTAGAATTGCTGCTCGCTAACCCTTTTAGACAGTTCATAAGACGGCGCGCTTTTTTCATGTGTTGGTTGTTGTGTCATATACCTCCTCCAGAATGATTCGGTAAGGAGTTTGTCAGTGATGGTGATATAGCGCGAGCTGCACCGCGTTCACGCTAAGGAAACGGTTGAGGTGGCCGCGCTTGTTTTTGTGTTTGGCCATTGTACCCTTGGTCCTACAAGAGTGGTACATCCTTCTAGGTTGTGTTTCATCATTAGCAGGGTGTGCTGCAGGCTACCCGGTTACTCCGTCTGCTTTTTACTGGTAATACTCGGGTATGTACCCGGCTCCCCGCAGAGTAACATTCCCTACTAAATAAACCACTTTTGAGAACAAATGCCCATCGAACAGATGACGATCTATATAATTTACGAGCTAGATAATCTATATCCTACGTCAGCCGTTGCCCTGGCACTACGGGTTGTGCTCGAAGTTCGACGCGCTCACGTATATGTAGACGGTTGCAGAGGTCGCGCTTGCCAATGCGGTTGGTCGTTGTATCTGGGGTCTCGTTTGGGTTGATGCAAAAGGTTCATCATATATACCCCGCACAGATCGCCGACCCTTCCTTGATTATCTAGATCTCCCAGATGGAAGGTATGTATGGTCTATTAAGATAGCCCATTTTTGGTCGGGTGGGAGCCGTTCGATCATCATCTAGCACGTGTGACTTGGGTTGGATCTGTGACTGTGTAGATGCAGACCCTTCACAAATCTTATATCGACAGAAACGGAATGTACAGTAGACGATCTAGATGATCTAGATCGTGATCTGTCCGAAGTTCACACACCTGACAGTTGACGATCTAGATCACCTACCGTCTACATTGTTTGCATCCTACGTTAGCCGTTATCCTGGTGCTGTTATACTCGAACTGCAGCGCGCTCACATTTTTGGTGGAGGAGGCAACGGTCACCACTGTGTTGGCCATTGAACCTGCCCCTAACAGGGCTATGGTACAGCGGAAACTTGAGTAGGATGAGTTTCACGGTTTATGTAAATGTGTATCTGCCGCAGAGAGATCTCTGGTCTACATCAGAAAGCGCTCCATAACCCTTGAGTACCCAGTTCCGCAAGCAACTAATCGCTCCCGTCCCTCTCTCTTCGCCCCGCGCTGTCCGGCTGTTGTTTGTCTTTTGTTCTGCTGTGCTTGTCCGTCTTGTCTGGGTTTTTTTCTGGCGCCCCATCCGAGTAGGACGGCAAACTCATCATCTGGAATGGCTATACAACAAACAAGGTCCAGGCGATTCCGCTTCGTTCTTCGTGGGTGATGACGTGCGCTTTTGAGCCCACTCAGGTATGACTCGTCGGCTTATGCTCTGTTACGTACTGACTGTGAGGGAGAGGATTTCTAGAGTTTGGGGCAGGTATGATTCGTCCGCTTATGCACTTTTTTGTAGCACCGGGTATGAAGGAAAGGGTTATTAGAGACCGGGAACTGAACGAATGATATGATATGATACGTGTTCGTTCGCATGCTGTTTGTGGACATTGGACACAGCTGACAGCGGCAGGACCATGGGATTGTTTTATCGTATGGGTGGGAATACAAAGTTGATACAGCACGCGGCGGTGCTGGCAGGCTGGTGTAAGCATGCGGAGTGACGTTGCTGCGTCGCTGGTGGGCAGTTGCTGGGCCAAACACGTATTTAAGGCGCACCAACTGCGATAGAGTAGGTCTAGTCGATCGTCTGCGGGTTGTGCCAGATTGCAGCAAGCAGTATGAGTAGGAACATGCTGCCTGAGCCTGTGCCTCGCGACTCAGTGCCTTGCATTTTAGTGGTACCCCTTTTTCTAGGACCGTGGCTCGGCTCCAGTCGGCTTCCCTTCCCTTCCCTTCCCTTCCCTTCCCTTCCCTTCCCTTCCCTTCCCTTCCCTTCCCTTCCCTTCCCTTCCCTTCCCTTCCCTTCCCTTCCCTTCCCTTCCCTTCCCTTCCCTTCCCTTCCCTTCCCTTCCCTTCCCTTCCCTTCCCTTCCCTTCCCTTCCCTTCCCTTCCCTTCAACGTTCCTCGATGCCTTGTCTTGTCTCGCCGCCTCGGAGCGCCTCACCTTGTATACTTTTCTTGCTCTCACGGCAAAATGGAAGAAAAAAAGATCGAAAACCTAGTCATCGATATTTAGTAAGAAGTGGAACAAAACTTGCGCTCGACCATGCAACGACACATCTTCCGCTTGTACATGTAGGGGCGGTTCGTGGCGTGCGGAGGGCTGGACAATTTGTGCTCGATCTACGAGCTGGGACAGTCGACCGTGATGCGGGCCACACGAGAATTGGCCGCCCACGACGGATACTTGTCCTGCTGCCGCTTCGTAAACCAGGTCAGGAGGGGAGAGCTTTGTCAGCCGGCACCCAGAAATTGTACATGGTTATTTATACTGAGCCGGTACGGAGTATATACGAGTTGGGCCCTATCTCGGAGCGAAGCATTTTAATGCGGAAATTTGCTATTGATATGACCCTCCTAGGCTTCGATGCTCCGTCTCGAAAGGGATACGTGGTCAATGTTCAAATGACTAAGGCAAGCAACAAATAAGTACCCCCCCCCCCTAGGCTTCGTGGCGGACACGCCTCCGTTTCAGCTCTTTTTTCCCTAGGCTTGGCCCAGCTGACAACACTGAGGATATTCAGAGAAAGTTTCCACGCAGTCAGGGTTAGGGCTTGGGTTTGAGTTAGTCAAGCCGGTGATTTTTTCTTTTATTTTGTCGAAGCTTGGCCACGGGCTGTTGCATATAGTCCTCCCCTGCACAACCGGCCATGTTTTGTTTATGTTGGCGTCGTCTTCCCGCCCCCCCCCTTGACCACTCCCGCCCACTCGGCGTTTCCTATAGCGAGTGTGCTCATGTGCTCATATGGAGGATGGGGTTTCGAGCATGTCAACGAGGCTTATGGATGTTGGGGGGGAGGTGGCCCGTGCTTCCCTCCCAAAGTAGGGAATGTTGAGATTTTTCCCACAAGGTTTCTCTCTGCCGACTGGTTTTGCCTTTTTTGCCGCGCTATCTTTGGCCCCACCAAGCAGATATGTGATATCCGAGTGTTGCGGTGTTCAAGGTGTGGAACGGTTGATTTTTTGTGCGCCTCTTCCCCTTCCCCTCCCCTCCACCTCGCGGCTCGCGGCTCGCTGGCGCCAACAAAGTTAATGTACCGAGATCCACCCACACCGCTAACCCGTACTTCTCCCTCCCTCCCTCCCTCCCTCCCTCCCTCCCTCCCTCCCCCCCTCTCTCCCTTCTCCAATGTCGATCGGTTTTTGCGCATTACCTACCCTGTTCACATGCCGCGTGAACGCTTTTGCCCGTAATGGCATTCTATGGGGTCGGTTCCTTGCTTGCGGCTGCTTTTGCTGCTTGGCTTGAGCAGGAATCGATCCTGACATCGTCCGGAGACAGCACGTGCATTATCTGGGACGTGGAGATGGGAGTGACAACGGTGCGTAATGGCCGGGGGAGGGGGTTGTTGTCGGGGGGGGGGGGGGGGGGGGATGGAAGGAAAATCGAAGGGGGAGGGGCAAGGGAGGGAAGGAGGGACGGGAGGGGGGGGCGGGGGGGCAGGGGTAAAGGACGAGAAAGAGGCCGGGGGAGGGAGGCCGGGAATAACACACGCGACCGGTTGAATGCCGTGTTGTTATTGTGAAACTGTCTGTTTTGTCAGTCGAGGAAAGTGTTGGTATTGATTGCGCTGGTGTGGGCAAATTGTCACGCTCTGTGCTGAGCGTTTCCGACGAGATATAGAAGGGAGCGCGCCCTGGCGGGCTTACCCCGTACCTTTGGCGGGGCGTTGTGGTTGCGATGCCACCGCGCTGGCGGTTATCTCGTTTCGTTTATTCCTGGGTACAGTTAGTAAGGTACTCTTTGCTGCGGGCTCCCGGTTGACAGATCAAAATGGTTGGTAGGTTATCGGTTGGAATGATAACTTGGGTCGATTGATCAAAATGGTGGATTGGTCAATCGGCGTCGGTTGGTATCCCGTTCTCGGCGCGATAGTTAGATCGATCTATCAACGTGATTGGTAAGTGTATCGGTCGGTCGGTCGATCGATCGGTAAGCCGTCTACGGGCGATAGTTAGATCAATCGATTAACATGATGGATCGTTTTCCGGTCGGTCGATCAAATCGGTCTGTATGCCGTTCTTTGTACCGTAGGTTGGTCCATATATCACAGTGATTCGTCGGCCAGGCGGTTGGTCTGTCGGTCGTTGGGTCGATAAGCGTCGGTGGGCGATGCGCGGGCATCGTGTCGGGCTGGTCTTACAACGAAAGCTCTATTTTGTCGTCGTCATCGTCTGTTCGTGTTTGCTTTTTACGCCGTTCGTTGGGTGATTGGTTTGTTGGTCGCCCTCCCCTCCCCCGATCTTGTCCTTGCCCGTGTCCTTGTCCGTATCTCGTTCGTGTTTTCGTTTTTGTCCTTGTGTTCGCCTTTGTCCGTGACCTTGACCTTATCCTAGTCTTTGTCCTTGAAATTGACCTTGACCTTGACCTTGTCCTTGCCCTTGCCCTTGCCCTTGCCCTCGTCTTTGTGTTTGAATTTTTCTTATTCCGTATATCTGTGTGTTTCCTCCCTTATCCGGTGATTGGATGAAATGCAATGCGACGCAAATGCAATGCAGGCACACTTCACGGACCACGGCGGAGATGTGATGTCCGTTTCCATCCTCCCATCGGTGGACAAGAACGTATTCGTTTCGGGATCGTGCGACTCGCTTGCGAAGGTGACGTTTGGTGTAGATATCTTTGGTCGACTGCGTTGATATGGGTTATTCTTCGTGTTATTTGCTGCTATTGTCGGTGTTGGTGTTGGTGTTGGTGTTGTTGTTAGTGTTGGTGTTGATGTTGTAAAGCATATACCAGCTATATTCGTTTCGGGACCGTGCGACTGGCTTGCGAAGTTTATGGTTATTGATAGTTTGGGTCCACAGCTGTGCTGTCGTTTTTATTTGGCGTATTTGTGAGTCGCTGCTACTGCTGGTGTTGGTGTTAGTGTTGGTGTTGGTGTTTGTTGTCGTTGGTGGTGGAGATGGTGGCAGGGGTTGATGTTGTCGTCGGGATTGCAAGTGTTGGTGTCGGTAAAAGTGTGTAGATGTTTGCGCTGGTGTTTGTGATTTTGTTGTGATTGTTGGTTTGTGTTGACGTTGCTGTTGAGGTTGCTGTTGGTGCCATAAAATCCGATGACAATGACGTTGTTGTCGTTATACTTTGCTCTCTTTGTTGAAGCTCTCGGGCACGGGACCCCAACGCCGTAAGACCTATGACAATGGAAAGCCGATACTCTTTGGCCAAAAACTTTGCAAACTTTTTTTGGAGGCTATTTGCTGAAAAAATCTGGGTAACGTCGCTATGGGGTAAATATGACTCAACACGTTTTTTTCTGGCTCTTTCTTGGGTCATGCGGCCCAAAAGGTCCATTTGTCCATTTTTCATCAAGCCTTGATCAACACTGCCCACCAAACACGATTGACCTTCGATCTCGAGATAGAGACAACCCATGGTCACTCCTCTTCGTTCCGGACAAGGCCACATGAGTGTAGGTGACAGCGCTGAAGAGTTTATCTCGATCCATACCCTAGGGCGTAAGAGATTGCTTGTGTTGTCCTGTGGTCTTCGGTCACATCCTCTCAAAATTCTGTATGTCGTCCGTTGGGAGACGATAGAGTTTTTGTCCCAGTTTTCTACACACGAGCCGCCAAATGTGTTTTTAACAGAAGCCTGATCGGCGCCCGCCACAAATCACCGGCCGTAGAGCGAGCGCTCTACACCAAGGGGGGTCGGAGCCCCTAACGAGCTCGCCACGTTCAGAGTTCACGACGCTGTCGTTGATTTCGTCGAACGAAGTGTGTGGAGAACACGAAATTGCGCCGCGTCTAATCCAAGGTCTGCTTGAGAAATTGTCAGGCCGATGTTGGCCAAGATCGCCGTGAGAAATCGTTTTTTCCCGGAATTCTGGAAAGTTTCAAAAAAATGATTTTACCAAATTGGGTCCATAGGCGACCGTTCAAGTAAAGTTTGGCTGGGATCTTCGGGAATTTTGAAGTTTCGGCCTTCCATTGTCACCGGTCTAACCACCGCCCTCTGTTGTCAGGTGTGGGATATCCGGGAGGGCAAGTGTGTTCAAACCTTCCAAGGGCACGAGTCCGACATCAACTCGGTCATGTTCTTCCCAGACGGAAAGGTGCGCCGTGGCTTCCTTTCCTTTTCAGTTATTTTACGGGGGAACAGTAATCAGGACTAACTGATGTAAGCACAGAGGAATGGATAGGTTTTTGTCGACATCGTGAGATCTGACTACTATGGTCGTCCGTACATCGTCTTAAGCAGCGAGTCCTAACCTCGAAGACATGCGTTCGTTTTTTGTTTTTTCTTCACACGCCCGGAGCTCCGACGATTGTACATGGCACGCTACAGCGAGTAGCAAACACACTGCTGCACCTTCTCGGGAATGGTTTGGGGTCTCCTTGATGTTGTAATGACTGAAAGTCGGGCCACATTGTACTGCATACACTTACAAGGGAATGTTTAGTACTAGCTATGGTGGTTGCACCTTGTTGGTGTACTCGGGTATCCGAGTCTGACTTGAGCGTCACCCTCCCCAATCCCCCCCCCCACCCTCTCCACCCTTTCCCTCTGGCCGCACTGCGATCGGATTCACCCCCCCCCCCACCCTCCCCGTCCCCCCACCCTCTACCCCCCCCCTTTTCGCTGGTCTCTCCAGGCATTCGGAACGGGTTCGGACGACTCGAGCTGCAGGTTGTTTGACATGCGGTGCTACGGCGAAGCTAACTACTTCGGAAATGATAAGGTAAGGACGGGTGAAAAATGGCACAGTTAGTAGGTGGCTCCTTTTTGAGGGACCCCGCGATAAGGAAAGGTGCTGTACAGCGCCGTTCTTTTCCATTCTAGGGGACCTCGTCCCTTGCAGTGGATGCAGCACTCGATACGGGACCGCAGGTCCCATAAAAAGGGCTACTACACTATCTTCCCGTTGAAAATCGCTACTTTGTGTTTCTATCAAAACGAGTTGTATGCTCCCCAAGTGCCAAATGAGTTGTATGCTCCCCAAGGGCCAAATTACCGGTCGGCTCCACTTTGAGGCACCAGGTCCCTTGAGAAGGGCCATTTTTGTTGAGGGACGTCGGTCTCGCAGGGACCCCGCCGGCCGGACGCACCATGGTCCCTTTGAAAGCCCCCCCTACTGTATCATAACAACGGGGTCGTACGTGGCAGCGGCCGCTCTCTCCGCAGCCACGGTGGACTAGTTGCTTGCGTTGGTTTCCCTTGGTTTTCCGTGCCTTGCGTTACCTTGTGTTGTCTTGCGTTGCCACGTTGACTCGACTTGACGTTGCGGTATTAAAAGTAACGATACTGACACTGATGACGTTCTGCTTCCTTTTTCTTTGTTATCCTGTGCGGCATATCACCTCAGTGGTCGTTGCTATTGTCGATATAAAAGATGAAAAGAAGCAGGACATTATCAGCGTCAGTGTCGTTAGTTTTAATACCGCAAAGTGCGACAATAGCAACATCAGCCACTGAGATGATGCCGCGCAGGATATCAAAAATACAGGAAGCAGAACGATACCAATACCAATATCGTTACCTTAAATATCAAAATAGTCGCCAAAGTCTCAACAAAACCGAAAGCGGTACTTATACTGTAATAACGAAACGATATTGATATTGAGATTGACAAGAAACTGAAAACGATATTGATATACAACATTCATACATAATGTGCTGTTGCAGATCCTGTGCGGCATCACGTCGGTGGCGTTCTCGCGGAGTGGTCGACTTTTGTTCGCGGGGTACGACGACTACAACTGCTATGTGTGGGACGTCACGAACAGCACGGGCATCCCCGCATACCAGCTCGCCGGACACGAGGTGAGACCAACAAGGCGATGGAAGTAGCGATTTGGTGGTGGTACGAGTGGTGGTACGAGTGGTGATGGTACAGTGGTAGTGGTAGGAGTATGTGGTGGTGGTATTGTGGTTGTGGTATTGTGGTGATGGTGCAGTGGTAGGAGTACTGGGTGGTATTGTGGTGATAGTACGAGCAGGGTAGTGGTAGAAGTATGTGGTGGTGGTATTGTGGTGATGGTACGAGCAGGGTAGTGGTGAGAGTATTTGGTGGTGGTAGTGCGTTGATGGCACGAGCAGGGTAGTGGCAGGACTACTTGGTGGTGGCAGTGCGGTGATGGCACAAGTAGGGTAGGGGTGGTACTGTATTCTCGCAGTAAGAAGTAGTTTAGTGGCGGGAGTAGTAGTAGTAGTAGTACTAGTAGTACTAGTAGTACTAGTAGTACTAGTAGTACTAGTAGTACTAGTAGTACTAGTAGTACTAGTAGTACTAGTAGTACTAGTAGTACTAGTAGTACTAGTACTAGTACTACTACTACTACTACTACTACTACTACTAGCCTACTAGTACTAGTACTAGTACTAGTACTAGTACTAGTGGTAGTAGTAGTAGTAGTAGTAGTAGTAGTAGTAGTAGTAGTAGTAGTAGTAGTAGTAGTAGTAGTAGTAGTAGTAGTAGTAGTAGTCGTGGTGGTAGTCGTAGTCGTAGTAGTCGTGGTCGTGGTCGTACTGGTGGTGGTAAATATGCAGGGTTTTGTGTAGTAGTGACCTTAACCCCCAGAATACCTCCAAGAGTTGCAATTAGAAAAAAAGTTATAGGATTGACCATAATGCAATGAAGACTAGCAACGCTAAAATACGTGAAAATTGAAAACCAAACACGAAATATAATCTAACTATAAAGTTACTCCAACCTAAAATTTGCTAACACTTTTTGAACGGGTAAAAAGTTGTACAACAAATTTAGGTTCTTCAACTTTATTAACAGAAAAATTAACAACGTCGTCACGTTTTGTGTATCTAGGTATTTTATGTGTGGTTTCTGCTTTGTTATGTAAATAGGGACGGCCCCTTATAGCACATGTATTAGTAGTAGTGGCAGTCGCAGTAGTCCTGGCATTAATGGTGACATACAGTAACAGTAGTGATGAGAGGAGGGATAATTTCGGAAACAGCAACAGCGGAATTTGCCCAGATTTCTCCAGTTCAAGTAACCCTCCCCCCCTCCCCCTTCCCCCTCCGTTATTGCGCGCCTTCCTTACTTGGGCAACTCCCAGAACCGTGTGTCATGTTTGGGGGTTAACCCGAAGGGTGAGGCCCTGTGCACGGGCTCTTGGGACACCCTTCTCAAGATCTGGGCGTGAAATGGCGGTGGCGGTGGTGGTGGTGGTGGGGTGGTGTGGGGTTGGGGTGGGGTGGTGGATAGCGTGTGCGCGGGCGTTCGTTCAGCGCGCAGCGTCGTTGGGCCAGACGGCGTAAGGTTTTGTTTTTGTTGGGATGGAGGTGGGGTTGGTGCCGGGAGGAGCGGAGGGAAGGAGAGGTGGAGAGGGGAGCGCGGGGGGGGAGGGGACGAGAGGCGCTATCTTCCCCGAAATACAAAGGGAGGCGGAAGAGGGGAGGGGAGGACGGGGCGCGGAGGGAGGTGTGTCCGACTAGAAGGAGAAGCCCAGAAGAGTCCGAGGGCCCCCCGCCCGCTGGCGAGAGAGAAGGCGGAGGTGAATGGATGATCGGGCGGAGGGAGGGATTTGGCCAGTGGGGGTGGTTGTTGGACTGAACTGTGAGGCCTGCTGCGAGCGGGGCTTCCGTCGGCTGGCCGCATCACGGCGAAAGGCCGGTTACGAAGCTGATGAGTGCGATGCTGCGCGCTGATTGCGTGCGCGCGCCTGTTTTGTTTTTTTTCGCGGCGTTTGAGAGGGCGGTTTTATTTTTTACGAGCGGATGAGTGGTTTTTCTCCTTCTCTGGAGTCTCTTTGTCTCTTGACTCTCTGACCAAGTCTCTCTCTGACTTGACTCTTTCTCATAAGTATCGCGTTCGAGTTAGTCTCTCTTGTGCTAATCTCGGGTTGTCTCTTTAGAATTACTCTCTTGAGAGGTGTCTCTCTAAATTTGACCGTCTCGAGTTGTCTAGCTCAAGATTTCTCTCTTGAGCCCCCCCCGTTTTTCTTCATCTCTGTTTCTGCTCTTCTTGTTTTTTTCTTTCTGGCGAGATTTTTGTTTCTCTTATTTTTTCTCGTGTGTTAACGTCTCTCGGCTGTTGAGCCTCATCAGTTGGTCGGTTGGTCGGTTGGTCGGTGGGTGCTCTTTTCAGACTCAAAACGCAGAATCATGGCGCATGCTTGCTCGCCCTTGTCAAAATTAAACAAATGCTCTTCTTGGCCTTCCTTTTTTTCTCGGCGACGGGGCATTTGCTCGCGTGCGCGGTTGCGCATGCGCCCGCCCGCCCGCTAGCTCACTCGCTCCCTCGTGCGTTTTTGCGCTCTTTGCACGCGATTCGGTTTCGCCTTAGTCCGCGCGTTGCACGTGCGCTTGGCGCGACCTTGGCATGACGTTGACGCGGCCTTGGTATGTCATTGACGCGACCTTGACGCGACCTCGGCGTGGCCATGACGTGACCTACTCGTCATTTTCGTGTGACGTTGGCATTAACTTGACGTGAACTGGACATTACCTTGAAGTGAGCTTGACGCGTCAAGGTCGCCTTATACCTTAACGTCGCCTTAGCTCCACCTTGTGACGCGACCTTGGGCCGAACTTGACGTTAGCTTGACGCGACCTTGACGTCACCTTAGCGAGATCTTGGCGTGACCTTGACATCACCTCCGCGTGAATAACGCACTATGACGTGTCCTGGACGTGACCTTGGCGTGAAGTCTTTGGCCGAGGCGCTTCGGCGGAAATGGTTCGGTGCGACGCCGCGCGCGCGCGGGGGGGGGGGGAGGGGGGGGGGGGGGGGGGGGGGGGGCATTGGCGCGGAAGAGGGGAACAAGATGTGGGGAAGACACAGGGCGGAGGAACCCTGTTTGTTGTGTGTGTTGTCGTAGTGGCCGGTGGCGGTGACGGCTGTTGCTATAGGGCCGCATGTGGTGGTGGCGGTGCTAGGGCCGCTGCTGCTGCTTCGGCGGCGGTTGCGGCTGATGGGGCTGCTATTGTTGCTGTTCCTAGGGCTGCTGTGGCTACTGCTGCTACTACTGCTGCTGCGGCCGCGTTTTTACCCAGTCGGTCGGTAACATCTCACCACGTTACGAGCACCTGGGATAGCAAAGCGGCGCGACGAACGCTGAAAGGAGAGCTTCGCCGGTATATGAAAGAGGTTTGTGCTGGAGGAGGCAGGGGGTGGGATGGGGTAGTCTGGAGTGGAGACGGGTGATGAGTGGTAGGAAGCAGGGGGGCAAGTGGGCGTGAGAGGAGGGTACAGATTGCCATGGGGGGGGGAGGGAGGGGGGGAGGGGGGGGGGGAAGCTTAGGCGATTAATTTTTTAGACGACTGACCCGTGGACACTTGTGTTGCGTGCAGGACAAAAAAACCGGTAGGTGTGCTGTGGTGGGTCACCTGTGCTAGTAAAACCTCCACCTCTTGACTCTGTTCGCCGTTGATGGCGCGTCGAAGGATGGGGTGCGATGCGATTGCCAGGATGACGGGGACAGTGAGTCTTTGTCGACGAGCGATTTTTACCCTCATCTCGGATGAGGGTCGCCGCGCGCGCGGGCACTCGTTTCTTCGCGGAAGGGAGGGGGATTGTAGGAGAATAATTAAAAGGAGGCGGGGGCGGAAGGGGGGGTGGCGGGGGGGGGGGGGGGGGGGGGGGGGGGGGGGGGGGGGGGGAAGGCGGGCAGGGCAGCTTTAGGCATAGTGGCCTCGCCAAGATTTTTTGCATTCTTGACGAGAACCACACCCTTGGGGTGTTTTTTTTTTTTTTTTTTTTATAGTTCGGGTCATCTGTCAACGCCCACCACCCGCCTTTTGGCGACGTCTTTGTGTTCATGCAGAGTGCGCGGCTGAGAGGGGTCGTGCAGCTCCTTCCCGTCGGAGGCAGTGCCCTCGCTCTTTCCCCTCCCCCCTCTCTCCGTCTCTGTTTTGTTTTTGTTTTTGTTTTCGACGCTCGCTCGCATACCTATCTTGTCTCTCGGTGGCTCGCTCGCGCAGTCTCCGCACACGGCGCGAAAAGCCACAAGGGTAGTAGCATAAGTACGTACCAGGTATAGGTACCACGTACACGACAAATATAACCAAAAGTAATTTCCAGTTGTGGTTGGTTTGCACCATGTCTTTTTATGGATTCCGTCCTTTTTTGACTTGAGGGTAGGCCCAGGGGATTACTCGTGTGCGCACGCGCGCGCACGAAGGCAGGCGGGGGGGGGGGTTGGCAGGCATCGTAATGGCAGTTGGAGGAAGGCCCAAGATTCGTCCCGATAGGCGAGGGGGAGGGCGGGGGGGAGGGGGGAGCGAGGAGGCCATCTGGTGTTTTTTTTTTTTCGTTAGGGGTTTGGGGTAGTCGCGCACGAGATCGCCGCCAATTTTTTACCTTTTTTTTTTTGCTTTTTTTTTCTGGTTGTCAGAAGGGTGATTATTTGATTGATTGATTGATTGATTGATTGATTGATTGGCTGATAACGAGAGATGATGATTGATGATGATGATCATCCTTGATGATTTAGTTTGCTTTGTTCGTGCACGTCGTCGTTGTCCTCTGTTTTGCGTTGTTGTTTTTGGTCTGGCATTAACTTTATTATTAAATGCTTAGGTGTAGTAAATGAGGGGGGGGGGGTTATGTTGTCGGGGGAGTTCTTTTGCGCTTCGCTCGAAATCCTCTGCAACGTGCCGCTTTTTTTTTTTGTCTGTCTTATGTGTGCTGTGTCTACTGGGCGCAAATAATAGCTTTGATGCGAGATGGGCGAGATAGGTAGGAGGCCTGATAGAGCTAAGGAAGGGCTCAGCGCCTCATCATTATTACTAAAAAAAAATCAAGCACCGTGGCCAAAAAATAAAGAAAAAATAAGGGGGGAACGTAAAAGGTGCTCGTGGGGTATACACTTTTTGTTCGTGGCACGAGTTCGATTTTATCTCCCTGACAAAAAGCGAAAAATCAGAGAGGAAAAGAAAGAAATAAAAACATACGGACAAACAGACCCGTGGATGGTCGAGATTGAGGTTGATTGGTTCAACGCCTTCTCCCTTTCTACCCGCCCTGACGTTTTTGATGTGTACGAGTAGCAATGTAAACGTGTTTTTTTTTACTCGTTAGCTCCACGATTGATTCGTTCCTTCGCTCACGTGTCCTTTGGGACACCATCTCAACAATCCAAAGTGAACATGATTTGCTCTGCGGTAGCCCCACCGACGTTTCTTTAACGAAATGGCCGATTTTGAAACCAGCTCCCGACCGTATCTCCTGAAACACGGTGCCCCTTGCCACCCGGACGTCATCCTTCGATAGTCCTTTGCAAACAAGAAAATATGTAACGATTTTTGTTTCGTACCATCCTAGCGTGGAGCAGCCATGAAACGTTCGCCAACAAAGAAAATCGTTGGTTTTGGGGGGGGGGCTATCGTAGAATCAGTCACATGTAAGGTCGGGACAATGCCCATGTTATGGGCGGATGTACCTTGCAGGTTGTCGTGCTGGCCGACAGCAGTATCAGTAACGTTCCTTGCAGCGTTCCCAGCAACGTTCACCGACGACACTTGAGTCGTTCTAAGGTAGCCCCCCAAACTTTTCTTCGGGTTTTGAAGCCAGCTCCAGGCCGGATCTCCTGAATCACGGTGCCCCTTGCCACCCCGACCTCATCGTTCGATAGTAGTAGTAGTCCTTTGCAAACAAAAAAACATTTCCATATATTTTTTTTCACGCAACATCCTTCTTCGTGTCGAGCAGCCATGAAACGTTCGTTAAAGGATATCGCTGATTTGGGGGGGGGGGGCTATCGTAGAATCAGTCACTTTATGGTGGTAAGCTGGTTACAACATGAACAATACACCGGTGAGCAGAAAAAAGTGACCAATTTGTAGGGTTGTGAATCGGCCGTGTTTACCCATATTTTCAAGCTTGAAATATAGATCTACCACGCAGCTTGCAAAGCTGAGTTTCAATCATTCAATCGGTCGTACTCACAGCTGATGTACTTCAATAATTTAAAAGGCATGGCGTGTCGGCGCACAGCCGAAGTATCGCCGGCATGTCGGGCGAACGCATCAAGTTTCTGGCCGTTTGCCTCCATTTCTCCTCACAATCCGTACAAAATCGAGTCTCTTTCAGGGCAGTACCAATCGATGTGACATGTTGGAAAAACATCGACGAAACGTCCTCCCGATATTTGCTTGTTATCTATTCCGATTCCGATTAAAGTCGATCCGATAAATTGGATGAAAATGGGCTCCCATTTACGACCCTACTGTAAATTGGATGAAAATGGGCTCCCATTTACGACCCTACTGTAAATTGGGCATGTCGTGAGCCCCCAGCGTGGTTCCACTGTTTTAAGAGCAGGGTTTTTTTATTGAAAAATCCCGAAAGTCCCATCATACATGCTTTGAAACCCCGATCCATGTATACCTAACCGACTCTCTACCCGGAAGAAATCCGACAAAAAATAAAGCCTCGCGACATCACACACTCCGCAGCACGCGCGACCGAATTTTTCGACGCACAAAATGAGAAGCTGGGGGTCAACGAAAGTAGCTATCTTGTCGATGTCACAGGTGAATGCAGTTTGCGCCAGTTCACTGGGGTCCTGTGCATGGCGATTAGTACAAAGTAGAGCGAAAAAGTGAAGAGTGTCTCAGCAATCGTCTACCCTATAAGGAATTGAGCTTACCAAGATCGGCTTCAGACTTCTACTAGTCGTTTTTTTTAACGAGAGAGGGAGAACCAGAGAATAAACTCTTCGGGAAAAGTCCAAAACGCGTCGTCCTCGAGATTGGAAAGAAAATGGTATACCGACCGGGTGTTTCGAGGCATGTGACAGCATGGTGGGTATCCGCCACAAGAAGCTCCATTTGCTGCCAGCTCAAGGCGTCAAACCTTACGTTCCTTTTGAGGGATTAGCCTAGACACGGTATCTACAAGACGACCGATGTCCATTCGTTTGTTTGTGGCCGCTTATTCCATAGAAGCTCCACACCCGTGTTGAGGAATTAGAGAGTACTAATAATGGTCCGTTTGACGACTGGCAAAAGCTCTTGACACTCTCCCGGCCCTGGAAATGCGGGACAACAGGTCGGCCGGATATACGCGCGGACCTGTCAATACCCTCGCGATTCCTTTTCCGGGGAATACCGGGGAGAGCATGTTTCAAGTTCGACATGGGGCAAGTCGTAAAAGGTTATTGTTGGTGGATGGTGGGGTTCGAACCCACGACCCGAAAACCCACAGTCTGCCGACGACGTCATTTGTTGAGGAGTTAGAGGGCATTCGTCCTTTCGATGCTATGGAGTGCTTTCCGTAGACGGATCTTCTAAACATTCGACGTCAAACCATGTCATGGTTGGGGTGAAACCAGGTCATACATAGTAGATGTCACGGTCACATCAAGGCCATCATAGATGGGCGATATTGTAAGTGGTGGTGATGGTCCAGGCAGGACACCCCACACCGTTCACTGCCCTGCTCTGCTCTGCCTGTCCTATGCCGTTCCTTTGGAGTAATGCCAGCCTTGTGCCCAGGCAGCGAACCGAAGGAGAGATGAATAAAGACACCGAAACCTCTGAGGAGAACGCTTCCCAACACCGACAACCCTGCACCCCCTCGGGGACCACCTCACAATATGGCGTCGGCGGCAGGACCTGTCAAACATGGGTCCGCTCCATTTGGTGCTCTCGTCTTCCGAAGGCAAGCTTTTGGCCTCGCATGACATTCTTTTCTTGCAGTAACTTTTTTTTCGCCGATTCCGTCCAACCCACGGCCCACTACCTGCACGCTTCTGACCACGCGCGATCCAACAGTCATCGTGCTCGAGTCCCGTCTTTCCCGCCAAAGTCACCGCCTGGCGATGCTCCCCACGAACTCGAGGATAGCAGCCACCCCTTCCATCTGGTTGGGTTCGCTTCCTCGACAACGTTACCGATCTGTTCTCGACACCGCCTCCCCCTTTCCCCGGCCTCCAGGATCTATCCTTCCCCCCGGGCCATTTACGCACTACCGAAGACCCTCCCCGAACCTTCGCATCGTCAAACGCTCAGGGATAGCAGCTGCCCCTGTTGCGAACACCCCGCCCCCCCTCTTTCACCGCCTCCCTGGCGACCCCAGAGGCTCGGAGGCATCAGCCGCTCCCCTCCCCACCTGCTTCGGCGACGCCGACCATTGAAAAACAGCAACCGCTCCCGCGACACCGCCGGCCATCTGGAGATAGCAGCCGCTCTCCTCAGCGCGGCTTGGTTAATTGCTCCTTTCGACAAACGTTGGAGTCCCTACCGCCCCTTTTCACGGCTGTCCTGGCCCAATCCACCCCGCCTTTCGCAGGCTACCAACACACCGTCCCCAACTACTGTACAACAAACTCACTCACTGTTTTACCCACGAGCTCTCACGGTTGTGAGCTCCATAATAGGTTTGTATATCTTGCAATAAGGCGTCCAAGCCGCATTACGAGGTGGGGGAATCCCTCATTTTGATTTGTTTCGAATAGCCGCACATTCGATCCCCTTTCCAATTTCTGGACGTTTTGTTGACATCCTGATTGCCATGTGATCTGCATCTACGGCCATTTAGGGCGGCCTATGTTACGGAGTGGTAGATCGATCTTCTATAGATTCGGCACGAAACCATGTAATGGTTGGGGTGAAACCAGGTCACAGTAGATGTCACGGTCATATCAAGGCCATCATAGATGGGCGCTAATGTGAGTGACTGCGATGGTTCAGGCAGGACACCCCGCATACCCCGCATCGTTCACTGCTCTGCTCTCCTCTGCCTGTCCTACACCGTTCGTTTAGAGTATTTTCAGCCTTGTGCCTAAACAGCGCGCCAAAGGAGAGATGAATAAAGACACCGGAACCTATAAGGAGAACGCTTCCCAACACCGATAACCCTGCATCCCCTCGGGGACCACCTCTCGCCGACCACTGGTAAAAGGTTAACCCATCGCCTACCCAAACTAGCCAATGAGCCTTTACAAAGCCAGGGCCTGCATGTGCACGTTTTCCCTTAAAACAATGCCTGAAGAGTTCGTGCCCCTATCGTGGCGGATGTCGGCAACCGGCCCACACACCCAAGCGGTCCGCGCCACCTCCGGGCTTCTCGGGTGCCCTGTACGTTGAACTACGTGACCGTCCCGAACACGCTGCTGATGATGTTGCCACCCGCGCGCATTCTTCCCTGCAACTCATTCAAAAACCGGCACGGATACTTCGCACGGACAACCGATGAAAGCATGTGCGGTTTTTCTAAACGTGGAGGGCTTTTTTTGTGCCCCCGCGGTTTGGTCAAGGCCTGTGCTTGTTGTTGCCAGTGGACCTCACAACAGGCTGGCTTCGTCCCCTCTTTCGCGCAGCAGGTCCGCACAAAACCGCCATGCGCACATTACATGGACGTTGTTGTTGTAATTTTCGGTGTCGTGCTTTTGCCCTTTTGGAACCAGGTGGAGCGACCTAAACAACGGGAAGTGCGGTAAATGAAGTACGTATAGTAGCTACCATTAGTAGTATTGACAACTTCATGTCGCTGATCTTCACCCTGGCGACATCCATAGGAGTCATATGTATTTAAAGGATAATGCACCTGTAGAAACGAGCGGCTGGTGTGTCACGCACTACCGTCCGCTGTCACAGGAAACCCTTATTTTATGGTGCGGAAAACATGTCTTGTCTGTCTGTCTGTCTGTCTGTCTGTCTGTCTGTCTGTCTGTCTGTCTGTCTGTCTGTCTGTCTGTCTGTCTGTCTGTCTGTCTGTCTGTCTGTCTGTCTGTCTGTCTGTCTGTCTGTCTGCCTGTTTGTCTGTCTGTCTGTCTTCTGTCTGTCTGTCTGTCTGCCGGTCTGTCGGTCCGTCTGTCCGTCATCATAGACTCACCACTCCGAGCGTTTCAGCCCCGTCCTGCCGTATGGATAGCGAGGGTGGGTGGCGCAACGGGCAGAACACCTGGGAAGGGAAACGCCTCATATAATAACGGGTCTATTAATAGGCCAAAACTCGTATTTCCAACCGCCTTAGCAGGTCGTCCGATCCCGGCGGGCGTGCCGTCTCTGACAGCTGGGCCGGACAATATGCTGTGTACGTGGCATGACGGACCCGGTTGACCAACCTGCCCATTTTTTTTCGCTGTTTCCGAGGGTCAGCCGTGATTGCGCCGTGTCCGCCAGAACGCCTACCTCTGGAAGCCTTGGGCGACGCTCTCCTCCGTGCCGAGACCCTACTCCAGCCAAGATTCGGGACCGATGCTGCCGACTATCTCTTCCGTCAGGGGCCATCATTTGTCTCGAATCCCCCCCCCGCAGATGCCTTCCGAGCTGGGCGGCAACGCTCGATTGAGGAAGCCCCCGCTTCACTGGGACCCACAGTCGGTGGAGTCGTTCTACGCCCCCCCCCCCCAACTTTTCTTTGACAAAACCGCCGGTTTTGAAAACAGCTCCCGGCCGTATCTCCTGAAATACAGTGCCCCTTTCCGCCCCGACGTCATCGTTCGATAGACCTTTGCAAACAAAACAATTTGTGTGGATGCTTTTTTCATAGCACCCTTCCTCGTGTAGAGCAGCCATGATGATGATGATGATGATGATGATGAAACGTTCGTTAAAGAACATCGTCGGTTGTGGGGGTGGGCTATCGTAGAATCTGTCAGTGGTAAAATCCACCAGAACCTCCAGTAATAGGGTGTTTTGCGGGATACCAAATTTAGTGGCATAGGAAATCATGTCAACTTTTACCAACAGTTTTGAAAACCAACGGATGCCATATCCCAAGGCCAACCACCCACGAAAAATAGCTCTAAACGGCCAAAATGGCCTTTTTTACCCACAGCCGTCAAGGTATTTCTTGGGTTGGGTTAGGTTTGGTTGGGTTGGGTTCATCAGGATCAGCTCCAACCCAACTAGCCAACAAATTTCACCAAAATGGAGCGACACCCAACCCGTTTTGTTTTTCTTGTGTGTGTAATACGGTTTGTTTTTTCCAACTTTTTTTTTGTTCTTATCCTCCGCTGGATGGGGAACAATAAAGCTTAAGCTCACCACACTTCCACGTATTTTCATACACGTCGCGCGTCAATTTCACTCAATTGCGTTCGCAATCCAGCGTTAGCTGGCGTGTCCTTCAGTACCCGTGATAGCGACAGCGCGAACTATCCCTACCGGCGATCCCCGGTACTACTCCAGCAGCGCAAGCTGCCGTTGAATACGGACGCATGCGTGAGTATGTCGACCCGGCAGGGGTCACGTCCGGTGGAGATAGCCACCGGGAACGGCATCATTCCGGGTAGTGTGGGAATTGCGCAAAATCAACCACTAACAAAAAACCCGGCCATGAGAAAACAGCCTTCCGCCGGACTTGGTCCAGTTACAGGGGTCAGGTGCGGTGAAGATATCCACCCGGAACGGCATCATTCCGGGTAGTGTGGGACTTGCGCAAGATCACCCACTAACAAACCCCCCGGCCATGAGAAAACAGCCTTCCGCCGGGACTCGGTCCAGTTACGGTCCACCCTACCACCCATTTCGGCGTTGGTCCTCGATTCCAACCCAACGCTATTTGGTTTTCGCAAACACCCAACATCCCACACCTGATCCAAATAGAAGCGGCCGTTTCCTCGCTTCCCTTGACGGCAACCTTAGCCTCCCTCGTTTTTAGAACAGCGTGCGTAGGCTTTCGCTAATAGGGGTAGTTTCTCACGACACACATGTCGCAGGTTTTTTCGCCAAATCGTCAAGTTTAGGGAAATTTTTACTTCGAAATTTTGATATTTACTTAGATTTGCTTATTTTGATACTTGAAAAAAAAAAACATGCCATTGGCAAATTTTTCGCAATCTTCAATGTTCCGGTAGAAACGCCCCTAACGCTGTAAAGTCAGACGATCACCGGAACACTCTTCCTGGAAGAACGACTGTGTCCCCGCCATCCCCTGTGGCTCGGTGATTTTTTAGATGTTCACTGCGCCCCGCTGTCTACATCCCTGCATGCTTCGAGGGACGAACCCTACGTATACACGACCCACTTTAAGCTTGTCTTTTTTGCACCTAAAGTCCACCGACCGCAACCCATCTCGCCGGCTACCGTTGAAGTGCCTGCCTCCCCGTCTGGTGAACTTGATGGCAGTGAGGGGCGCCGCTTGCTTGCCCGGCGTGTCAGCGCGGCAGTGCGCCAGGCGGTCCTCGCCTCCGCCCCAAACTACCCCCCAACGCGCTCTTAACGACGTACTCCTCGGTGCCGACCGGGACGCCCACCACCAGCAGCACCCTTCCTTCTTCGGCGATGCGGACGCCGAAAATTTCCAGAAGAAAAGCTTTCCTGCCGTCGGGTAAGGGGGAGGTAGGGAGGGGTAGTGCCACGGTCTTGACAGCGTTGGTCAAGACGACGATTTCGTTCAGCTCGCGCCTGGGGATGGTAATAATGACTTCGACCACGTTTGCGGCGACCCCCATAAGGCTCAGATATATGTCGTTCATGTAGTAAGCGAAGGCTTCCTCGCCTTCTCCCTCTCGGAAACGGTTCAGCCCCGACCGCAAAATATAGGCAGAACATCGCTGCCCCGTACAGGATCCTTTTGTTGTATCCGATAAAATAAGCGATCGTCCAGGTCTCCCCCGAGTCCACCAGGAATAACACGCTCGCTGGCCTCGCATCATTGCGCCTGACCTCAAGCAGAGTGAGCGCTGGCATGCGATTGGCCATCTCCACAGGCACCGCCGTCCTGTTGACCGCTTCGAGGACGTTGGAAAGAGTCGGCGACAACGCGCCCGCTACCTCGCTAGCGCAACGTTTATGCCCTGCCCCACGTCCTTCACCCCCCCCGGGCACCTTGACCCCAAACTGTCTCACCTCGCAATGGACCTCCACCAGCCGCGGCGACCACTGTTGCTTAGTTCCCACGGTAACGAGCAGCCTCCACGTCGTGCGAACGCAAACCGGTCGACACTTCCCCCTGACGCGGCTAGATTGCGAGAATAGCTGCCAGAAATTCGGCAGGATTGCGGGAACGCATCCGGCTCGTCGACGAGTATCCTCAAAAATTGTTGTCACCCGCCGGGGAAAATTCTTACGCCCAAGGTTGGTGTGGACGGTGGACTGGAGATGCGTGAATCGTTGACCGTCTTTTTTCCGTGCCCGATCGAGTGCTGCGAGGGCTGATGATATCGAAGAGCACCTGGGGTACGCACTCTTCGTCTGAGCTCCACGGAGGAGCACTTCCGGCTTCTATATCAGCAGCTTTTGCCAGCTGGGACCGCCGCGGCCGCGGAAACGGCGGCGTGGTCGTCCAGGAGGAATTAGGCCACGCCTACACCTCCCTGTTGCCGGTCGAGGGGGACTCTGGTACGTGCTGCAGCTTTTATCTCTCCCGCATATCGACACGCCGAACGCGCAAGTTCGAGGGTCGTCTCCGACGCTTCCAGGACGGCATCCCGCTGCTTTGTTTGTCCTCGCCTCATGTTGATGCACCGACGGGAGGAGGAGGACTGTGTCGCCGCTCTTCATCAACCCGAATCGCCTCTCGCCCCTTGATGTGGCCATCCGTTGAGTAAACCAGGGCCGGCAGGATGAAGCACAGCTTAATCAGTCGAAGGAGCGAGTTCGGTATCGCCAAGCCCCGGTTCGCCCGTTGCTCTCTCAAGGCGTGGTTGATCATTTCCACCCACGTGAATACTAAGGCGCGGGCGTGCGCTTGTCAACCGCTGCCCCGATTTTTCCCCTGTAGTGCAACGTTGCTGCAGATCATCTTGGTAAAACGGCATCAAATGGTGGCCCTACATCCAGGCTGTTAAGACCCTGTCCGTGCCTTAGCCCCTGGACGCGTGCTACGAACGATAGAGGTGGACCACTTTTTGGCTGAATCTTCTGCTTTTTCTGAATGACGAGGCTCCTTGACCCCAAATGGCCGGAATGTCGCTTTTGTTTTCAAAACGATTGTTTGGTGTAAACCTTAGGGTTAGGGTTAGTTCACCGGATTGCACCTTCAGTTTTGCTCAAAATCCGTTTTTGGGTGAGGTATACTATTAATGGCATAGAGGTCCTCAAGCGAGGGGTAGTATTAGAAAAAACAAGGTGCACCTCTACCATAGCGTGTGTCCCTGGCTGAGTTGCTCCGCGTCGCCTGTGACACCCTCTCTCCCATCCGCGCGGCCCGGCTGCGAAGACCGGGGTCCGCTCAGAATGTTGCTTCCAATGCGTCCCGTCTCGTGTGCCGGCCTCTACAGCCGAGTTCTAGGCACCAGAGCGGAGCCATCCCACGCTAGGTAGGGGTGCAGCAGATTCTAAGAATTTTCTGAGCTCCCAACACCAAGGAGCTCGATACGCTCACCCGCAAAAAAAATGCTTTTCGCAATGCGTTCGTCCGCGCAATCCAACCAACACTTCTCTATGCGCTAGTCTTGAAACAAGCGTGCACTCGTAAAGATGTAAAAATAAAAATGATGAACCGGTAGTTTCTCACCTGAGGAGCTCAATCGGTCAGAAACCTTTAGTTCAGCAACTGCACCCCCGACCGTGAGATGGCTCGGCGGTGCCTGTGCCCCGCCTCTCGCGAGCACCTCCATAAACGCGCAAAGGAGCACGTGGAGTCCTCATCAGCATGGAAGACTTTGCACCCGGTGGCCACGCCGGAGCGTTACGCGGCAGACTCCGCGCGCCATGTCTCTAGGGTGTTGCGTGGTAAGGTAGTACGGCGGCATGTCCCGTTCTCAGGCCTTCTCTCCGATGCCCTGGGCGCCCTTCCAGCTGAAGCAACGCTATTTGGCAACGTAGGCCGGCCGCCGTTCCTTGTGGCTCCTCTGCATCTGTGTCTTTGGTTCTCCCCTCTTTTTTCTTGACCCACTCCACCGGTTCGCGTTCCGCCGGGTTCCACTTCTCCCCCTCCCTCGCTGTCTCTACCCTCTCGACTATTGATAGCTTCGCTCCCTCTACCACCTCCCACCCTCCCGGCCCCAAGCCATCTTGTCAGGCGGTCCCTCCGCTGGGCGTCCAAGCCTGCCAAGTACTCTTGGGCGTGAGACCCACGAGCCTCTGATGTGTTAGCCAAAGCAAGAGGTTTTGCAATCGAATCGCGAACGTGGAGAACAGCGCGCAGCACCAATCGATAGCCGCTTTCCCTTCCCCCGGGCAGGGGAATTGAGACAAGCCCCCTGAGGCATGCCCAGAGCATCGCTAAACAGGCCGCACAGAAGGACCGAAGAGGCTGGGTTTGTCCCAAGGGCACGCACCATGAGTTCGGGCGTACAGTGAATACCGATCCTCATGTAATTCACCAACTCCGTTCCAGGGATACCCCGCTAAAGATATTTGGTGAACTGCAGGGCGCCCCTCACCGCTGCCCACCTCTCTCCCCCCTGGCCCGTTCATGGGTAGCCCGCTAGCTAGCTAAGCAGGGCGAGGAAGTCGGCTTCCCCCCGGCCACTCCGAGCGGCATGCAACGTAGGGCCTGGGGTCGGCATGCCCGCTCGCGGGGTTCCTCATGCTCCGACATGCAGCGGGTGTGCACCAACCCTTCGTGGGCGCACGGAATGGGTACCCGTATGTTCTCAGACTCCCCAGCAGAGTCGTGTAGAGCCCGACCGCAGCTGGTACATGATGCTTTAGCTTCCTCCCCCCTCTCTCCTTGCACACGGTGACCGCCCTCGCCTTGGCTGGAGGCGCCTTCCATACCCTAACGTCGCTGACCGCCAACGTGCCACCAAGAGCCGCTGTTGATGGACGCCCCACTCAATGGCGTGGTCACACCGCAGTGAATCCTCGGCAAAAATCTCGCGAAGTGGAGCGTTCTCCGACGGGGCGGCCCAGTCGCTCCTCTAACGGCCACAGTGCTCAGCTCCACCCAGGCGTTGATTGTGTCCCCTCCCAGCCCCTTGCACAATGCAAGAAGACTGGAGCGGGGGGGCGATGACGGGCGGCCCGAGGGGGGTGACCGTTCGAAGACGCGTAGGAGGAGGTATAACGAAACCGTTTTCTTTGCACAATGAACATGGCCGTCGGTGATCGAGGCGTCCGTCTCAACTGCTCTATATCTACCCCAAACCGGTCGTCTCCCCTGTCGATGGCCCCCTCTGCGCTTTGCCCGGTGCACTGCCGGTGAACGAGCCAACCGGAGGAAGAGGACCTGTTAGGGTTGCGGGTTGGATGAACTTGACGGTTACTTGTTGGTTGGGTGGCGAGTTAAGTCAATCACCGGAGTTTAGTCTTGCACGATACCAAACGCACTGAGAGCCACAAAAAATACCGCACGAAAATAAAAGCAGAACCTATACGACAACTACTAAGTAATCGTCGAATTATAGTCAGCCCACTCATAGCCCTGCTGATTGTCCTCCGTGCCCTCCTTCGTTGCAGACCCCGCACAGCGCTTGCACTTGTGGTTGTTGAAGATCATGCCCCGCCAATCTCCCGCGGTGTTCTCTTCTTCTCTCTCCGTGACACTACAACAACTCTACCGTTTCCGATGGAATCTTGGTCCCGCTCAAGAGGCGGCGCTCAGCTGCGGCGACCCTGCCCATTTTCGCTCGCCATCCGCTCCCCATTTCGTCGTGTCAGTATTCACCGACCTGCCGAGACTAAGCAGATGTTAAAGGAGGGGGTGAGGATCCACATTGCCGAGCCCGATATGTAAATCCGGGCTCGGGCACCTGGCCTATCGCCCGCGTTGGGTGTGGCTCGGGGGATTGCGTCCTTAACGAAGCCTGGAGTGCCACGGTGGGTGGTGCACGTTGCACGAGAAAAGCGCGTGCACCAATGTGGTTTCCTCCACCACTCCGTGGGAAAAGCTGCATATCGCTTATCCATCCGTTTGTTAACGATACGCAATAGCCATTGAGCTGACAGTCCAAGCTTAACATCCGTATCACTTCGTCTGTTGACGATACACGATACACAATAACCACTGGGCTAACAGTCCAAGCTTAACATCCGCTTAGCAGCCAGACAGACTCCATGTCGTGTTCTTGATAGAGGCATACCAGAACCACTAGACTAGCAGTCAGCGCTGACAATCAGCTCCGTGGTTGTAGTATATATCTACCTCCCACTCCCCGCCCCATGTGGCCCTGGTGCGTGCTCCCCCTTCCCGCGCCCGTGCGGGGTGCATCGCTTGTCGCGCGACCATCAGGGCCTGTACTATAACTTCATCGCAGTGACCTCCTGTCGGTCTCACTGAGTATCACGGTTGTCCAGCTCGCCGGACACCATAGTGTTTACCCCTCACTGACGCGGATTGCGGCATACCACGGCAGGCGGAGTCGGTGAAGGTAGGCCGTCGGAGCCGCCAAAGCCTCGTAGCATGCGCACCAATCTCCCAGCGCCTTCTCTAAGAGCCACCTTCTCTCTGGAGGCGTCGGCGATGCTGACCATCGTGGTGACGGCGGCGGTCCGGGCGTCGACGTTGATCCGGAAGGCCTCTCCTCCGGTGCTAGTGCGGGCGTCGGCGGTGCCGACCTTGGGAGCGACAACTGCTGTACACCGGCCTGGCCACTGACTGCGGTGATGGTTCAAGCGCAACAACCACATTTGCCGTTACCACCTTACCAGGAAAGCAACACACCTTGATTTTTTGGGAAAAAGTACTTTCACTCAGAGTAGGATACTTTTAGCAGTGGTTAGGGGATTACGAGTGGCATCCCTGTCTAGGGGCGGTCAGCGATGGAGCAGGAAAGCGGCCGTCAACGGCGGCGGCGTGAGCGCCAGCAGTGATGGCACGGGTTTTTTGGCGAACGGTGGGGTAGATGGCGGTGGCAGCTGTGTCGGCGGTAGGGACACAGGGAGCACCCGCCTCGCTGATGGAGACTACGGCTGCGGTGAGACTGCCCTGCCGATGGAGGCTGCTGTGGGTGGGACGCGGACGCCGCCAGCCACGCCGTTATCGGCATGGGAAGCGGTGGCAGCGGCGGCGGTGGCAGCGGCGGTAGCGGAGGTGGAAGGATGGGTAGCCCTTCCCCTGGACGGCAGACACTCTGGTGTAGGAGCCAGGGGATGAGTCACCGTCGTGACTGACCGCGGCACTCGCGAGGAGCCTGTCTCCTGGACCAGCAAAGGTACGGGCAGAGACGGGGGTGGCGGTGTAACCGAAACCAAAGTTTGAGATCAGGTGCCTGCTATCGATGGCGAGCTCATCGATGACTAAGTCCCCGTAGATGCCCTCGGCTGAGCTGGCGGTGTCGGCGAACGACTTCCTGGCGGCGGGGATGTTTCCGCCGGCGACGGCAAAGGCCCCCCGACAGGATTCATCGCACACCTCAGCAGAGGGGTAGGCGTTGGAAGCGGCCTCAATTCCGTTCTGCCGGTGACCGCAAGGGCTCCCGATTCGGTACGGACGGCAGGGGCGTGTGCAGTGTACTCGGTGTACGAGATGATTGTGTAACGGTGTGGGGGATTACACAGAGGCAGTAGTCTTCTTTATCTTCACGCTCGGGAGGTTTCTCTTTGATGGCTCAGTGTTTAGTCTATGGTCTGGCATGTCTACACGGTACTACACGTACTCTTTGTATCCTACCACCGTGAGCGTCCATCCATGAACCCATCCCAGCCCTCTCTATCACACCAGCTAACTACTGGACAAGGCACCCCTGGGGATGAGTTCGGTAGGGACGGTACCGACCCTAAATGTGGTACCAGCGACGCCAGCCGCACCGTCGGCGGCTGCGGAGGTGGGGCGCCCTGTAACTACCTGGTAGCTCGCTGCGCTGTCCTCCCTGGCCGTGTGCGAGGCTCGCTCGCCAGCCCTAGCGGCTGTCCGTGTGCGTATAAGGCCGTCGCCATGTGCACTCATCGTGGCGTCCATTCGCTCACGATTCGCCGTGCCTTCCCCTGTGAGCGATCTGAGTAGAGCCGATCCCACATTGAACCCTTTTCCTGGCGTGGCACCGCTATCGAGGTAGCGTCAGGGCTCCCTCCCCCCTGCTCGAGTTCGTTCCGGACTGGGCATACGAATTTCCTGTGGCGACTCCATTCGAACGGGGCTGCCGTCTACGGGACCACCGCGATCTTGGTGTCGCTGACCACCTGTTTCTCACGATGTTCTCGGGGGGGGGGGGGCGTTGACAAACATCCGTCGGTCCGCGACTCCTGAGAGCCAGGTGCGGCGCCAGGAGGTAGCCGAGTAGGATGCCCTTTGATACGGTGTTGGCAACGCCGTCAGCAAGGAGAACCCTGCTTTCTTGCGGGCTTGGATTCCCTCAGAAGCCCCGCCCCAGCGACGCACCCCGCGGCACGATGGGCATCTTGAGACTCCGTAGCTACCTTTGCCGACAACGGAGAGAGGATCCCATTGCCCACACTTGTCCTCCCGGGGCCCCGTCTCGCCCCTGTAGCCTCTCTAAGGGACGGCCGGAGTCGGTGTTTCCCTCAAGCCCCCCTCCCGCCCCAGGTGAGACGAGCTTCACGCCAGAACCCGGTTCGGCCCGAGGCCGCAAGAGGGGAACGTGGCCCCCATCTATTTCCAAGGGCGAACGGTCTCAATCCCGGTGGCTCCGCTGTCGGTGCACCGGGCGATGCTCGGCCGACCGCTACCCCCCGTGAGCCTTTATTCGGCTTGAGACGCCCGGGCTGTGGGTATTCCCCCCTCAACCCCTCAACCCCGGGTGTTACACACATCACCCCCCCCCCGCCCTATCCCCGCTCCGGTGATACCGCTGCTGGTCATGCATTTTGCTGCCTCCCCCCATCCCTCACCTATCGTTTGTCTGCAACCCCAACCCCCGTCCTTCCTTCACCGTCGGTAGAATCTCTCGTCAGTATTGAGTGACAGTACCTCCTGGGGGTTGCCCAGTGCTCCCTACCTTCAAAAACCCGGCCTGCTACCGACTGGGACCCAGGCGGCTCCTCTCCCGTCGCTGCGTCCCAGCCCCCGTAAATTGACAAACCTTCGCTCGAGAGTGAATCCGCACCTTGATGACTCCGGGCGATCAACCTGGGCGGCTGTTACCTCTCCCCGACGCACCGAGGACGCCTGACTGTGAGTGTCACCGGCGAAGGTGATCCGAAGTCGTTGGTGGGGAAGCGCCGGAGTCCCTGGTGTGGGAGAAGCAGCCCTTTGCAGGATCCCGACGACCTTGGAAGGTGTGGGTGCGGAACGGCAGCGTTGCTCCCACCCGAAGGCACTGCCTCGGATGCGATCTCGGTCGCGTCGGAGACCGGTCGCCTGATGGTGTTACCCGCCCCCGCCGAACCCTGGCGGTGGAAGGCAAAGCAGGTCCGGCCCCACCGTCCGTCGTCACCGACGACCTGCACGAAGCTTGTTGCTGGAGCTCTTGCGGTGCTGGGGCTGCACCCGTTCCCGTGCCCACCCTTACCAGGGAGATCGTCCGCCGTTTGCGCACCTCTGGCGGCGGAACTGGGAACTGCCGCTTGGTGGTGCCTCCCCCTGCTGCGCCCTTCCGTTGTTGTAGGCCTCCGGTCGCAAAGACTTGGCCTTCTGTCACCGTTCGCACCCACGCCGGGACTTTTGCCTGCAACCCTCGCCCACCGGCAGTGGTACCTACGCTTGGCCCCACCACAGCTGCTTCTGACGAATAATCCCTTCCCGTCTGTGTACCGGGTAGCCATGGCTGCTGTAGTCCCGCTGGTGAGCGCGTTGGCTCCTCGTTCCCCGCGCTCAAGCCACGCCGGGATGATCGTATGCTGCCCACGGTCCACGAGCGGCAGAACTGCCGCTCGCCCCCCCGCAGTAGCAGAGGGAGAGAGCGCAGTAGCGAGAGGTGCCATTCTCGTTGCTTGGCTTCCCGGGTGGCTTTCGCTGCTGGTCGACCAGGTAAATATCGTTGATTGTGTGACCCGTCGTCCCCCTTGTTGAGGAACAACGGACTGATGCGAACAACCCGGCGTAGGGATTCGTCCGGAGAACCACGACGACCGGCTGCGTCCTCCACCGTCCCCGTCCCGCTTACCGTCTTGTCACCCATCGCCGAGTGTTGTAGGCAGATGCGCGCTGATAGGGGGGGGAGGTCCACCCGGCCTACCCCTTTCGCGAAAGCCTTCAGCCGTACTCTACTCCGTCATAACCCCCCTCCTCCCTTCACAGGACGCTCCTCCCCTGCCTCTTCTCTCCTCCCCCTTGTCGGGGCGCCATCTCCGACAAGGGAGCCCCCCAACTGAAAGTGGGGTCTGTTAAGTGCACGGGCGGAGAGACAGAGTGTCCCCTGGCAGGTCTGCCTACTGAGCTAGTGCTTGGTGATTACTCACTTTCTTAGAGCCTCTGAGGACGTAGTAGAGAAACAACTTTACTAATCCCACCAGGGCCGCGATGACATCCAACGCTGTGGGGCTCTCGTCCGTCTCATTTCATTATTATCCCGAATACAAAACGCCATCCTAACAGTACGAAAACGGACCAATTACATTTTTTTTTAGTAACTTACCGGCTTTCCAAGGCCGTGCCTTAACACTAGCCCACCCTGATAGGCCGCATAGACTGAACTATGGGAAGTTCGAGGGAATTCCGGTTCCAACTAGACCATGAGTCGAAGATGCGGCTCCTCAAAACCCACTCCCACACCTCTAAACGGCCTGGCTATGAAGCCAGGAAAACGCTGAGAAAAGTAATTGAAGAAAACGCAGACACTATAATAAGGCAAACCACCCATCCAGAACCTGCCGCGTACCGACGGTTTGGCGGGGGGAGCGAGACGAAAAAGGCACTATGGCAAGACACACCACCGAAAAAGGCGCTATGGCAAGACACGTCACCGTCAAAACCCTCCCGCGTACCGTCAGCGTGATGAGGGGGGGCGAGACGAAGAAAGGCGAATTCAAGGGGAATACAGGCGCCAAGATAAGGGAAACATGCCAAGAACCTCCCGTGTACCACCGGCATATGGCGGGGGGGGGGTTATAATACTTAGTTTGGGTAAGCTATTGGCTGACCTTTTGCAAATATGGTCAAACGGTCTAAAACTCCACTAATTCCTTAACAAATGGCGTCGTCGACAGACCGTGTTTTTATTGGGTCGTGGGTTCGAATCCCACCATCCACACTAATAAAATTTTTCAGACTTTCCCCATGTTGAACTTGAAAAATATTCTCCCCGATATCCCCAGGAAATGAAACCGCTTGGATATTGACACATCCGCCCGTATATCCGGCCGACCTGCTATCCCGCCGTTTCAGGGGGGGATAGTGCTATAAGGCTTAGTTTGGGTAAGCTATTGGTTCACCTTTTGCAAGTGGTCAAACGGACTACTACCCCACTAATTCCTTAGCAGGGGGATGGAAAAACAACAAATGCACGATAATTAACCGCCTTCCAAGACCGTACCTTAACGGGTCCCCCCATCTAGCGTGCCTCGATTGTGTCTCAGTTGTCGTTCGCAAAGAACAATCCCCTTTTCTCCTTGCGTCCGTCAGCTGCGACCACCTACCGATCCCGTGCTGCTGTGGCCAGCAGAGCTTCTTTCTGGACGCCCCCCGCCAAGCACTTCCGCTGCCGTCTGCACGCTTTTGGGACCCATGGAGTAACGGCCCTCTGATAAGAAACCGATATTCTCATGATGGTGTAAGCTACAGTACATTATTGCTTTTTTTAGAAAAGAGGGTATGTTCTTTTTTCGTCTTCTCGTTTTTATTTTTTCAATCATCACTTACCTTTACTCTCCAGCTCAACTCGTTAGAGATTGTGCCCGCAGCGACCTTCTGGACAAGCCATGGTCACGGTTATTATAATAGTTTTCTTCCCGTCCCCCCCCTGGTTCATGCCTTTGTGTTAATCGCGCATAGGGTTCTTCAGCATTCCCACTGTTCAGCTTTTTTCATGCTCGCTCGTCAGTTTCCATCGACTTTTTGCTAACAACCCAGTGTCACGTTCTCTCGCGCGTTTCGCTCGTCAATTCTTTCAAGGCAAGAAAAAGTCCCTGCCTACGAGCACGAGTGTGCGCTCTGAAGGAATCGAACCCTCATTATTATCGACTTTTTAAGCAGGGACGAGATTCACCTACTACGTACTCGTACTACTCCACAAGGAGGGCCGCTTCTTCTGCATTATTATTCGTTAACCTTCAGTATGAAGCTAAGTTGTCGAGTTCCTCATTCCCCGGTTTTTCGATGTTAACGTTCATGTGGGGCTTTCTTTCTTTCTTTCTGCTCATGGGAGGGCCCCGGTAACCGGTAGGGTATGTGCACCGACACACAGGCCGACGATGCCTTGGACGTCTTTTTCGACGTGTTTTCTTGTGGCAGCATGGATACACATTTTGCTGCTGCTGTGTTATTACGATTATATGTTGGTGCTCATATCACATGGTACCAGGTATACAAACAAAAACTTACAAGGACAAATACATGTTACCGGTATATGCAAAGGGTCTAACATCGAGATCATTGGTCGACGCATAATCCATTTTCATTTTTTCGTTTTCATTTTCATGTTCGGATCACCCGCAATAAAAGCATCATGTAATGGAGTGCCCTCCGTAGAAGGATGGCAGATAGATATTGCCGGTTCTCTTTGGCCTCTACCTTCTTGTTTGGTTGTACCTGCCCCCAAGAGCCCCTTGCTGTCGGGCTCCGTTCTAGCTTTGAGCCAGCGGATCTATTCCCCTGGACCACTATTTCTTACCTTTTCCTCTGGGCACCCCTGCCCCTATGGTCCAACGACATTGACCCCCGTCCTGGCCTTGCAGCTAACAGGTCTTGTTTCTTGCGCTCAGTGGCCGCGCCTTTCGTGTCTTCGTAGGCCGATTGCTACTGGTATACCGTAGGTACATACCCTTTCTCGAGCTTTCACGGTTGTGAGCTCCTTCATAGGGGTGTATATCTTGCGATGAGGCATTCAAGCCTCATCATCACGAGGTGTGGGGGAATCTACAGCATCATTTTCGTTTGTTTGAATAGTCGCATCTTCGATCCCCTTTCCAATTCTGGGTGTTTTGTTGGCATCCTTTGATCGGCAGGTGATCTGCATCTACGACTATTCAGGGTGGCCTAGTGTAATGGAGTGCCCTCCGTAGAAGGATGGTTTATAGATTCGACGTGAAACCATGTCATGGTTGAGGTGAAACCACGTGACATTAGATGTCACGTTCACGTCAAGGCCATCATAGATGGGCGATAATGTAGGTGACGATGATGGGACAAGCAGGACGCCCCACATCTCACTACCTGCACTACCTGCTCTACGTGCTCTACCCTGCCCCATCGTGCCTAGGCCTGTTTTGTCTGTCTTTTAGAGTTGAATGCAGAGGAAATAATGTATAAGCTTTTGAGTCTATCCAGCGAGCCATGAGGAGAGACCAAACAAGGGCACCGGAAACCATGAGGAGCACGCTTCCCAACACCGACCAACCACGCATCCCCCACTCGGAGTACCACTACAATCATCATCCACCACACACAATAATCTATATTGTTTTTATAGCAGTCTTTCGCATGACCGGTCGCCCCGGTGGTCTAGTGGTTCCCTTCGAATACTGGTACTAAAACTACTAGCGTCAGGCGTTGGTCCTTGGGTTCGATTCCCACCGTGGTGAGATTTTGGTTTTATTTGCAAAAGAAAACGAAAAAACGAAATACAAAGATGAACTAACAACTAACTGCTGAGAGCGCCTAGCAGCGTGGGGAGGTACAAATCGACGCGAGTCGACAAAGAAAAGGAAGAAAATGCCGAATTCTTCTACCGATGAAAATGACGGCACGCACCGTAGTGGGGAGGGGGAAGAAGGGCCCACTTAGTGACCCCGGATCTGAGTTGTTACTACTGGGAGGAAGGGCGAGAGAGTAGTGCGAGGACAATACACTAATAAACGGGATGAAGGGAAAGAAGAAAAATGGCCGGGGAATCGTCGACGTGGCGGACCGCTTCATGACGAGATGGCACAGGGGCGAGGCGGAGAAGAGCTGGCAACGCCTCACAGCGAAGGACGCCAAGAAGAGCAGCAACCAAGGGAAGCCGGGGGGGGCGAGGGGGGGTAGCACAACTAACTGCCGTACTGATATTATTGCTGTATGTACGAAATGAATGCAGAAACGAAGTGGCAGATCGTGTGGCAAGGTGGTACCAGTTCGACTGATTTATTATTAGTAGTTAACAAGTAAGTGGAGCGTGTGCTACTATGATAGCCCTGCCCTCTACAAAGTACCACGCCTTGTAACAGCGCGTGGTACTTTCTGCTTTTTTTTCGTTGGGTTCAATGGGGGGAGCGCGAAAGCGACAGCAAATTGACTACTACTACTTACTTGCTGTCGTCGTCCTTTTTTCCCTTTTCCTTTTTTTTGTTTGCCCCCGTATTCCCCTCGCCGCCAACAAGCCTTAATAACTTATGCGGGTATCTTCTTCCTCTTCTTTCGTGTTGTTTTTGTCCGTAAAACAGCAGTTAGTCATCATTCACATACTTTTTTTGTACTACTGCTACATTCAGTAATACTGTTTGTTGTTGTAGTTATCTTCGTGATGTTTTTTCCGTGCAACAACAACGAACAGCAGCAGCAGCAGCATTGCAGCAGCAGTCATCTTCTTCGTGTTATTTTGTCCGTGCAACAGGACCTTAGGTATATATATGTATCTGTTCCTCTTTACGAGCACGTACCAGATTATGATGGTGTTCCTCTGGCAATTGCAGCCTTTCGTTTCCTTTCCGATCTTGCGTCACATTCATCAGAACAACTACAAGCAGTAGACTAGTCTGGTACTACATACAACAACACCCCCCACCTGTCGTTTGTTTTGCTTTTTTTGTTTTCATTTTTCCTTGGTCTTTTATTTTTCTTTTCTTTCTTCTTTTTTTTCTCTTCCTTCGATGGTCTGGCTAGTTTTGTTGTGTTCTCGTACCCGGTACGCTAGCACTTCACTTATTGCTTTACGTTGATGAATTGCGACTGTTTGGTTTACTCTCTGTTTCACAGCATGCTGCAGTCTGTGACCACATAATAATAATAATTTGTATCTCTAGGATGAATCAGCACGCGGACTCTGGGTGTACTGATGATGTCGTTGGATAGAAAGAACGGTGTTGGAATGTGAAGACAACAACACAATGTCATGACCACCTCACATATAATGCATGTACATTGTCTGACAACTCGTCACTATATAGCAGCAGCATGCTGCAGCAGCAAGCAGCTGCATGCCGCAGTAAGTACTTACTGTAGTAGTGTAGCAAACACTTTTAACATTCTACTTTTTTCGCCACACGACGGTGATAATCTAATGCGAGCGACCAAGACTACAGCCGAAAGCAAACACCCGCCATGTTCGAGTAATGAATAATCCCTGCGCGGCGGTTGATACAGCAGCTCCATCCAGCAGCAGCAGCAGCAGCAGCAGAAAAGTCAGCCGTTGTCCCTCATTAGTGCGTCGCCCATGCAGGGTAGGTAATACGCACTGTTTTGGGCAATAAAGTGGGACCCCGCAGCACTACGATCATCCCGATATACGGGCAGCGATGGTACCAGGGTAGTAGTAGTTAGTGCGTTACTCCTTTGAAAAGTCGTGACTATTACATTATTAACCATCACTGACCGTTGCAGGATCAGCCACACGAAGCTATACGGGCTGCTAGCTTAAGGGGTGTGACGATGCGGGACTCCAACGCGAGATATGCACGCCACACTCATGATATGATAATAATGACCGCATTTCTTATTTATTTGTTGTGTCGCTATTAAAAATATACTCCGGAGTATTATATATACGCATATTATATATGTATGTGCCTCGCCGGAGCGATTTTCATCGCAATATCAAAGCGGGGCCTACCTGCTACACGCCGCGCTTCATGGTGGTTATTCGTATCGTATACGCTTGTTCTAAGATCGCCGTCCTAGGTTTGCCTTGGCCGCTAGTAGTGTGTGTGTGTGTGGGGGTCCCAAAACGGGTAGCAAAGGAGTACCACAGCTACCAGGTACTTATCATCAGTTGTTCCGATCTCAGGGGTGTCATATCTTCCAAATCTGAATCTTCGGTTCAAATCTCCGAATTTTATACGGAGATCGAATGAAACTCTATACGTATGGACGAAAACTGGCGGGCCAAAAGTCTTAAAACTCCAACTTTTGGCAACAAAATGAACCAAAATGAACCAGAATGAACCAAAATGAACAACACCTCTCAACAAAAAAAAATCCCCAACGCCTTTGCCGTCCTACCAGGTATTCTACCCAAAAAAATGTAAAATGCGGCTTCTGCCTACGTTGTTATGTGAGGGCCTCGTATGATACGTCATATCGAGCTCGTCGTAACGTTCAGAGAAGAGGCCTCTCAACGACCATCCTCAGCACTGCCTAGCAAAGGCCTAGGAGGATGGCGAACCGAGGCAAAATGGCGACGGGAGATCGAGGCGGGAGCAGCGCTGCCGGGGATGCAACCACGCCGTCTCCACCTCGCCTGCAGCAGCAAAATGGCAGCTACCATGGCAGCGGGATTGTCGGCCCTGCACCAACAGCAGCAGTTCACCATCAAGAACAAAGCAGACCTCGGTCGCCTCTTGCTGATGAAGCCGCGTCCACCACTTCCACTGTGCCGCCGTCCCCACAACCGAGCCAGGCCACTCCTGGGGGTGGGTGCGGGGGAGGAGGGGGGGGAGGGGGAGGGGAGAGCCGGCTTCCGCTGACACCGCCGGCTTCTCCGTCGCCGAATGCGAGGTGCGTTTTTGTTGTGTTTGCTGCTGCTATTGCTTGTCGCAATGATGCGTTCTCACTTGAAAAAACACCCGAGCAAACATATTCTTATGTAGCACAGCTGGGATAGTAAGTCAGGGCTGGTATACTCGAACACAGCGACGCATGGTACACATGATGGGGAGAAAGGAAGTCACCTGCTGCTGTGACCACAGCTTGTGTCCACAAGGCCGACGAGTGCAACTCAACACCTAGAGCACAGCAACAGCACCTCCCACGAATTGTGATACTAGACTAAATTAATAGGTACTGAATGTATGTTGTTGTTGTCCTCACATTATGTATGTACAACGTCGTCGGATATAAGACTTGAAACCCTCGTTATAAGAAAAAAAGGTGACCATGGCGAAAAAACACGAGCCTTCGTATGATACTTGTTTTAGTTCTACTGGCTGTCGATTTGACGTGTTTTCCGTGACCACTTTATACTGCTGCTGTGCAAGCGCCGGCGTCCATCGTCCCCGGTGGTCCACGAGTAAGCCGCGTAACTGTTGGGGTCGAGGTGTGCAGCAGCAGCAGTAGGTTTGAATCCAAGGGACTCTTTCTTACAAATCGACAGGCCGAAAGCGCCAGGAGAGCGTGAGTTGACGAAATTCGAGAATCGACGAGTTGGAAAGCGGAAATGTTGTGAAGCCTAAGCGCGTTGAAAGTGAAGGTCCGCCACGGGGGAGGGGGAAGATACGCGTGAACACGGCTTTTGTGCAGCAGGTCACTGAGGGTACAAGCTCTTATACACCAGCATGGTACGAGTAAAGTTATAAAAAATAGATGAAAAAAGAAAGAAAAAAGGATACTGGTATGAAAGCCTACCTAAACTGGTACATATGCGAGTTATGAGAACAACAATAGATGACTTGCGTATCGCGTATGATGGGCACCATGTGTGTTTCTTCCCACCACACCCTGGATAATACAATGCTTACCTGGTATTAATAGTAGCTTCAAGGTAATCGATAGGATCCTATGATTGTTGTTGTTGTCTCACATTAAGGCCCAAATTAAGGAGGAACTTGCCAAATCGAACTTCGATTTTCTTTTTTGGAATTGAATTTAATTTGCATCTGGCAATAAAGATCAATCACCAAGCAGGCATTCTGAGAATTAGTACAGAAAATCAAATTCAACAAAGAAGCTAAAAAATACTTTCTCGGTCGAAATTTTGTCGAACTTAGTCGAAAATCGAAATTCAATTTGGGGAGTTTGTCCATCTAGACATGGCTTGTTCAGTTTGTCCATCTAGACATCTAGACATGGCTTGTTCTGTGTAACCGAAGCCGGCCACGCGAATTGGTGTCATGTCGTCGGCTGATTGAGCGGCGAGAAGCCACCATTGCGAGAGGCAGGACCATCGAAGCAGCCGCAGCGCGGCCTCCGAAGGTCCTTAGCACAGCGTAGACCGCCTGCGACGCTTCGAAAACAACCGAGACCGCCGCAACCCCAGTTTTTCGTCGCCCTGCACCTCGAAAGTTACACGACCAGTTACCACATGATGACTTCGCTCAGAAGGTCGACCGCGATATCCCCGTCGCTGCTGCCCGTGTCGGGCGGCGGGGCGCCAGCCCATCGAAGAGACGCCTAGAGCCATAGTCTCCAAGCCGCTACCGGCCAAAACAATCTGCCGTCAGCCGCGGCGCTCCGGGGAGGACGCGAGTCATCGCTCGCCTCAGTCGTTGCCCACGGGTGTTTGTTGACCTTTGCGTTTGTTGATTTTTCTTTTTCTAGAACGCACTACGCCGTTCCTTGATAAGAAACAGAGTTGAATTATTCGTGTATTTTTCATGAAATACAAAAAAAAAAATCGAATTACGATTTTCCACGCTCTTCGTTAATCTGGGCCCTAAGGCCATTTCTTATACAGTCGGATTTGTCAGTCGAAAACGGCCGTTTTCGACTGAAGCCCAAGTCGGGCTTTCTTACACAGTCGAAAAAGGGCCTTTTCGACTCAACTTTTTTCGACTGAGTTTTCCGACTTGGGGATCCAGTCGAAAAACTCATCGAAAAACTCAGTTGAAAAAGTGGTACACTTGTTTTTTGAACCCATCGCATCGCTCATCCCACCACGAAACACACACCCACACGCCCACACACCCATACCAGGTACCACACAGCAGTATCATACAACAGCGCCGACGCTGCCTTGGCTATCACTGCTGTTGCTACTCGCCGCAAGTCAGCGTGGCGCACTCCTAGCTCCGCTTGCCAGCAGGGTGTATCAAACGACAGCAGTAGCACGGGTTATCGATGCCATTTTGCCACCAACGGCTACGCCTGCTGTAGCTTTGGCGGCTCTCGGCTGAGTTCAACGCCACGAACGTAGCTTTGGCAGTTTTCGGCTAAGCCCAACGCCACCAACCCGCTTGGACGAAGGTTCGTCGCGCGTGAAGCACGCGTTGCTCGCGAGGAACGCGCTAAGCACAGAGCTGCCAACCGAGTTTCGAGCGCCATACAGCAGTACAGTACTGGGCCCTGTATAGTGCCGGTTGAATAGTGCCAGGTCCCCGGTATAGTGCCGGTAAAATCTCTGGACACAGGCGGAGCTCTCAATAGTGCCAGACCGGCACTATTGAGAGCTTGCCCGGTATAGTGCCGGTTCGGCGCCGCTGTCACCCCCAATAGTGCCGATTAGCCCGCGCGCGCGAACACACACAACCAGGCAGAAGACAGACTCCACACAGAGAAATAGGGTATACGTGCTGCTGCAGACCCGAACAGCTCTACGCAGAGGCGTACCATGCCATGTGCGGAAGGTGAACTGTGCGCTCAACCAGACACAACGCCGCAAGACCCTCATAGCCACGGCTGCCAGGAACGATGTGGCGGGCGGCTGCACGGCTTTTGCGGCAGCGTGGTTGATGATGACGACGAAAATCACCGCATCTGCAGCGCGTGCGTCGCCAAGGCCGGCAAGCGCAAAGCGCCAGCAGCAGACAGCGCTGAGAGGGCACAATCTAAACGCCCGAAGGCCACGAATGGGGGCAGTAAGACGTAAGGGTTGCTTGATGTTTTGCGGTGCGCTGCTTGTCGCGCTTGTCTTTTTCTTTTTTTTTTTCTTGCAATATCGAAGCGGGTGCGCCAGGTACACAGGAGAGAATTTGTCCCGACGTAATGAGGGCGGGGGTTACAGCTGTGTAGTTGTAGTGTGTTTTATTGTTGTCTTTGGTACGCTTTTTGGAGTTTTTTTTTTTCCTCGTTTTCATTCTGCAACATCGAAGTGGGCAACGAGGAGTGGGATTTAGCTTTGAACGAACGCGTGCTTTACAAGCAGTTTGTGCCGTCACGGCTTACTCGGGTGCATGACGTGTGCCTTACTTTCGCCGTCGACTAGTTCTGGTGAGGTGGTGAGGCTGTAGCCCGAAATGCAACTACTGCGCTGTATCTTATTTTACAACAAACTCTTGTGGGCTCCACAGGTTGGAACCACACGTGTCGCAGGAAAGAAAGTCTGCCCACGCCCACGCTGGAACTTTACTCAACAGCAGTAGTATCGACCCATTCCGTTCTCTGTTGACCCCGCAAGCGTGGGCGCTACACCATAAATCGAACACAACCTCAGTAGTGCCAGTACGGGCACTAATGAGGGATTGGCCAGCCCTCAGTAGTGCCGTTTTGGCACTATTCGCAATAGTGCCGGATGCCCGGTTTAGTGCCGGTGAACGCTCTGTGCACTTACCGGCACGAAACAGGGCCCAATACTGTACTCCCTCACACCAACCGCCTCTAGGAAGAGCACCAAAACTATAACATCGACTCGACTGACGATAAGAACGACCAGAATAATCCAGTCGAAAAAAAGTCTAGTCGAAAAGGGTCGTTTTCGACTGGCGGAATCCGACTGTATAAGAAATGGCCTAACTTATTGTCAAACGTCTAGAGTCCGTGATCACACGAGGGTGCTGGAGCCCTAGGAAGATCCGAACAACCAAATGAAATCAAAATTCATCCTGGAAACACTACGCTTTCTCGCCTTAAAACGCACGTTACGCAGAAGGCGCACAAGTGAAATGATCCAATGTGCAAACTAAACTCACATGGCCGCGGGTATCCACTCAACTACGGCATAGAGTTCCCCCGTTCCCACAACTAACCAACTCGCGGCTACAAACTACAACGGTTGGCCTGCCTGCACCGTACGAACCGCACGGTAATCGTGAGCACAGACGAACGTGCCTGCTGTCTGGAGTGCTGTCAGAGTGACGACCCGCGGGCATGCAGTGATAAAAGGGCAATCGAACCAAAAACCACCATACAAAATATCAATGATCGCCCCGTCTTTCCGAGTTATCTGACAGGTTGCAGCGCAGCTCTGAGCTACGACGCCCGTGCCTGAAAATTGAAAATTGCGGGGGGTCGTTCCCCATGAAGGGTATACAACTCTACCAACGCTACAAAAATCAGTGACGTAAGTAACATGTTGTACTGCTGCCTCGTAAAAAAACCCTGAAAAAAGACGATCGCTGCTCTCGTGATGATGGTGTGCGTGCGGGTCGTGGGTCTCCGTGTGCCATTCTCCTGCTGTGGTTATCCATGGCCGCCTCATCGCCTTAGCTCATGCGGCCCGCTCATTCGCGCTTGCTCTCGTTGAGGCTCAATTCCAATCGGTTCCCCTTCTCCCCCGTCCCAAAAAACAAAATGCTCCTCGCAGCTTGCGGTGCTGATCTGATGAACAAAAGTTCTCGTTCAGGGAGAGTTCAATCCGTCTCTTGCCCGCCCGTCGACGCTCAGTCGCCCTCCTCCTTCGTCGTCGAATCCAGCCTCCTGCCGGCGCAGTTCCTTCCACTCAAACCAGGACTGCGCCGTAGTGTGGCTCGTGGTGGCGCCTGCCTCCGCGCACGAGCATCCCGATCAAGCATTGCCGCTCCGCCGCTGCTGCCTAAAAAGACGCGCGAATCGTAGGTGACCATGCCTAACGCACCACGTCCGACCCAACCCTTGATATTGCAATACGAAGGAGGCTAATTTTTTTTGCTTGTGATGGACATACGGGCGTCGATTGTCATTTTTACAATCGTCAGTTGTCGCTAGAGATGGGCACCGGGCGGGGTTTTCGAAGAACCGAGAACCGGATAGGAGGCGTTACGCTTGAAAAAAGAACCTTTTTTTTCAGTGGTAAAAGCATCCATAACATTAAAAACCAGGGTGGTTTTTCATCAAGTGGCGCCGTGTGGTGTACTCACGAGTGCTTGCTTGGTTCCGTTCCCAAATAACGCGTCTTTTCAAGATGAATTGTCTCGTTTTTTGATTAATTTGATGGAAATTATCCTTGTCATGGTAAAGAACGACGTCGGGTTGCATCAAAACCACCACGACCAGAGACTCGGCACACCCAATGCTCCCGAAGCTCCTCAAATCATCGTGGTCACGACTACCATGATGCATCGTGCGACGAGTACAAGCAACGGTCGCCCTGCTTGTTAGTCCACAGGACACGACTTAAAACCTCCGCTAAGATCTGACCTATCAATGCTGCGTACTGTATTTGGAGGTATGCACCGGGTAGATAACGATAAATACCTGTGAACGCAGGTTTTGTCCAGAAAAAAACCGTAAAGTGTGAAATAACCTCCGCCGGTTGAGCTGGAAAGGAAACGGGACAAAACAAAAACCACACAGACTGCACTGTAGAAATTTCTCCAACAATAAAAAACCAATGACTCCAAGACAACAAGATTATGTAAGCCGCTGGAAGCCATCCAGAAGCACACTCTAAACACCTTCGCCCTTGCCAACGACAACGTGATCAGTGTTCTCCTGCGATGAAGTGACCGGCATTGACATATTCACTACGGCTGTGCAGCGTCTACTCCTGCAAGCATTTATGTTCTGCCTATCGTGAAGGGCAAAACTTCGACCACACTCTGCATATTTGGGTTATAGCTAGATCTGTGAGTCGTCACGACTTAAGTCACAAAATACTATTAGTCGGACTAGTAATTAGTCGTTTCACGAAGGTGCCGACCATCCGACTTATTTTGTTTCCCTATCTAGGAGGGTTTGTATCATGTGGGACGCATTTTTTCCTTTTTAGCCCCCCCCCCCCCGGGCCGGGGATGGCTAACTGGCTAGCTTCGCTCACCTGACTTAAGTCGGCAAGTCGGCTGGCCGTCAGCTGGGTTCGCCAGCCGACTTGCCGACTAAAGTCTATGAGTTGGCTAACGGCACCTATCGAATTTTTATTAGTGGTGAAATCCTTTCAACTCACAGCTCGAGTTATAAATCCTAGTGGGGGGTAGGGGGGGTGATCCAACGTCGATTATCCCGCACAATCCTCTTTATTTCAGGTTGAAGTCATGTCTCAGACTACAATAGGCGCAATCGACACTGGGGTCAGCCAGCCTTCACGCTGTCACGTTTATAGATACGCTATTCGCTGCTGCAGGCATTTTAGTGTCAATAAGTTCACCGGCTTTCCGGTTCAACCAGTACCCGATTAAAACCGGTGGATATAGCCGTTAACCGGACCTCACAATCGGTTTACCGGACCTCAAAACCGGTTTACTGGACCATTTTTTTTTTTTTTGAAAAACCGTGTAATCACGCATGCCTGCTGAATATCCAAAAACCGCGGTTAACCGTTTTTTTTTCATCCGGTGCTCATCTCTAATTGTGACCTGCAAAGGGTATCGATTGCCGCGATGTCGATTTCGGCGTCCAGTTGTCATGTGCTTTGTTGCTACTGCTGTAGTTGCTGGCTGGCTGTTGTGCTTTGTTTTTCTTTTTTCTCGTGTCGTCCTGGTCCTGTTTCCCTTTTTCCATCCAATTATTGCGCTTTCCTTTTCTTTTGTTGTCTTCCTCATTCGTGTTTTTTTTCTTCTTTTTCTCTGTGTCCTGCGTGTAGTCTGGGGTCTGGGATGCTGGCCTGCATTACATTACATCACCTTTTTGTTTTTTGCCCTCGTGGTCGTTGCGGTTGTCATTGCATGACCGATTCACCTGCTGTTTGTGCAATTTATATCTCTGTCTCGTAGTTTGTGACCATGTAATTCGTGTCTATGAGGCATCGGCACAAACACTGGTTGTGCTGGATGTAGATGGGTGGAAGATATCTGTATATTGTGAAGAACACACGCTGGTCTAAAGTTCGGCCAATGAAGTATTGCCACCCACTCTTGTCAACTTATGTCACAAGCTATTGCTGGAACAGATAGCTACCGATAGAGATTTCCAGAACGTTGTATATACTGCTGTTTGGGCCATAGGATGTTGGGACTGAGTAACGAAACCTACTATCGGAGACAGTAGGTATCGATAGACCTTTTTACCATTCTGTTGTTTCAGGCGGTAGGTATCGATAGACCTTCACCGTTCTATTTTTTGGGACAGTAGGTATCGATAGACCTTTTTATCATTATATTGCTTCGGGCAGTAGGTAACGATGAACCTTTTTACCTTTCTTTTGTTTGGGACAGTAGGTATCGACAGACCTACTGTATCACTATTCGATTGGTTGGGGCAATAGGTACCGATATACCTACTGCTGTATCACAATTCTATGTTTTCGGACAATATCTTCGTGGCGATAGACCTTTTCACCCTTATTTTGTTTGGGGACGATAGCTACAAGCGATATGAAAACATATCTACAGCAGTACTATCAATATCTACCAGGTATAACCTACAGGCTAATGATAATCTCGATGTACACACGAATACAACACCCGTCGTGTTCCAGAGAATCAAGAATAATCTAGAACGGGGGGCAATGATAGGCCACTACCAATCATCCGGAAGAGATATATATACTGCGAACTGGAGTTAAAACCCTTCTGCAGGTCGAAACTGCTGTTGTAGTCATAGTAATAGCAGTATCCGTTCTTCCAGTTTTTCTATGTGTCATCTGTGATCGTTGGTGCACGCAGATACTTTAATAGTTGTTCAGAGCGATCTGATTGTGTGATGTTCAGTTGCTTCTTACACCCTGGATAGCACCTTTTTTTTTCTCTTTTTTTATCCTCCGGCGGATGGGAAAAAAATAAAGCTCAAGCTCACCACACTTCCGCGTATTTTGGTACGCGTCGTGTGTCGATTTAACTCAGTTGCTTTCGCAACCCAGTGCTAGCTGGCGCGTCCTTCGGATCCCACTATAGCGATAGCGTGAGCTGTCCCTATCATCGCTCCCCGTTTCAACCCCGGCAGCGCAAGCTGCCGTTGTATACGGATGCGTGGGCATGTCGACCCGGCCTGCCCCCTGAGGGTCAGGTTCGGTGGAGATAGCCACCCGGAAAGCCATCTTTCCGGGTAGTGTGGGACTTGCGCAAGCTCACCCACTAACAAAAACTCCGGCCATGGGAGATGGCCTTCCGCCGGACTTGGTCCAGTTGCGGTCCACCCTACCCATTCGGGCGTTGGTCCTCGGATAGCTACCCTACCTGGTATGTAGTAGGCTATCGGGACAACATTAGGTCGGAAAAAATGGGCATCGATATTGTAGCGGGCCACGATAGGTTCCTTTGAGGATGTATCGCTGGGTGTAAGCAGCATTAGGGTCAGGACTTTGGATACCATAGCCTAATGTGTGACCGGGGTGCTTGGTAAGGTGTTTATCGATAGGTATCTTAAGACGCCAATAGGAAATGGTCCCGGACATACTATCGTTCGAAAAGCACCTTTGTATCGCCGTCGATCGACAGCTGTTTAGTTGAAGCGATGTGCAGGTGTGCATTGATATAGGTCGTTACCTATCGCTCATTTCAACAGGCTTGCAAGGGCATCGATCGATGTGTAATGCTCAATGTAATAGAGTTATGAGGACATCGATCGATATCCACAGCAGTATTGCTTCTGACAGTACAATATACATAAAATACTCGTAGGAGTCTCGCACGTTCAAAGAATATTGCACCTGTCAAACGAGCGACCGGTGTATCACGCGTTTTTGCAAAGATGAGTATCGACCCCAAAATTGTCGAGAACTCACAGCTTACGTGTATCTGAATATTTTATAAGATATACTTGGAGGTGCACCGTATTGTTTGACCCTAGCGTTTAACGCCTTTACAGCTGGAACCCCTTTTTGGGGACAAAATTACTTGGAATTAGTATAGGGAGGGGTTTGGGGGCTCTAAAGGGGTTAGTTGACGCCTTTGCAACTGGAAAAGTCCTTTTTGACAATTTTACTTGAAGTTAGTATAGTGAGGGATTTTGGGGCTCTAAAGGGGTTAGCAGATTCCCTGCACCTCCGCGTTTATATGAATACGTTGCATGATATTCATAGGTTTTTGGGTATGTCAATCGATATTTTACGTGCTGTTGCAAGGGTATCAATGTATCAATTGCACCTACGATATACACCGATGGACGGGACGTGGTGGCCTATTGTATTTTTTTTGTTGAAACTGCTGTTGTCGTCGATAGGTTTCGGTCGACAATATCGCACACGTATCCCGAGAACAGCCTATTCTACCATTTTCTCTTGACCTACCGGTCACAGAAATAGGCATCGATCGACAATTTCACACACCTATCCTAAGAACAATAACCTATTGTACCAACTTCGCTGAACCTATTGTTGCCATCAATTGGTATCGATCGACAACGTTTCACACATGCTCCAAGAGCAATAGCCTATCATACTAATTTCGCCGAAAGTCTCACACATGCTCCAAGAAGAGCAATAGCCTATCATACTTATTTCGCCGAACCTATTGGTTTATTCAGTAGGTATCGATTGACAATTTCACATGCCTATCCTATTAAGCAGTAGGCTGTTGTACCAATTTATGTGAACCTGTCGTTGTCATTCATGGGTATCGATCGACAACCCCACCCTACTATTGCACGTATCATTAGGTATCCATAGGCATTACGCCCACCTATTGACATACCAATAGGCATATTCAACAGGCTAGTGTCTCTAGGGTGTGCGTTTCTACCGAACGTCGTCAGTAAAACACCCATTGCCCATCCTGATTCTTCGTCCCAGGCAGGCACGAAGTTTGTGGACACAGACAATAAACCGAAAACGAATTCGTAAAGGGTCCGCCTTTGTAGTTTGCTTTCGAATTGTGTCAATTAATTATGTCGCCCCTCGCTCAAAGAAAGGGCGAGGCAGCGGAAACCCCCGGGGGCTGACCTGCACCCCCCCCCGTTCCAGCGTCCGTACACAACGCAAGTCAACTATCAATGCCACTCCATCTCGTAATAGCATGTACTCCGTGCACGCCGGCCTCCCATGCGGCGAGCTAACCTCATTACGTTCACCGGCTCATCTCTCCTGGTTCCAGGCAATTACTATTACTGCCGTCATGATTTCATTCGTGACACTAAATCACACGGATACGCGCCACACCACCACGGCGCCCATGTGACGTCCGTTCTCTCCCTGCGCAGGCCCCCCCAATGGTACAGCTACATACAGCAGACACTCGCGAACTCACTGACGTGCGTAACCTTCCTCCCGTCCGCTGGAGGATGCTTCCTGACTAGTCCTGACTAGTCCTGACCCTAGGCACAGAGATTTAGGCTGCTGTACCCGTTCGAGCGCTCGTTGCTGGCCACTCGTGACCCACTGCTTGATCTCCGCGCACGACCCAAGGCACCGCGCGGCCTCTGGTCGCTCTGATCGTAGCCTGTAACGCCTCCCTCTACCACCCACCTGTGTTGCTGCGCCCACAAAAATAAAGATGAAGAAAAAAATGGGGCGAAACTACGACAAAATATCGTACAGACCTGGAACCATCAGTCTATCGTACCACTGCTGCTGTAATTTTTGTGTACGATATTCCACAGTTCTGCCACTGGTCAATCAATCCAGCATCACATGAAATCCGAAACTGCATTGCCCTGCGATGGACTCTTTGGTGCTGGCGCTTCAGGCAAAGGGGCAGCAGCTCCGGTGACTTGCAAGCACCGTGACAGCAGTATCGCTGAAGTTTGAAACTGTGGTTCCAGGTGGTTGGGTTTTCTCTTTCCGATGCTGGTCGTGGCCTACGAGTAGTTTTTTTTGCTGCTATTCGTACGTAGCGATGAGTTTTTTTTGCTGCTATTCGTACGTAGCGATGGGCAGCCCAACCCGTACGTACGAGTTTTTTTTTTTTTTTGGTAATCTACAGTAGCGCTACTATTAATACACTACAATCTACAAAGTAGTATTTTTTTTACTTTGTTTATGAGGCACATCTCAAGCCGATTGCGGCGTCGGTACCTTGAACCCATGATCGCGCTACCCTAGAGTTCCATCTCTGCCTGTATGCACGAGCACAAGGTGAATCGTGGGCGATTTCGTTAACCTTTACCACCGCGACAGCGGCCGTGGAAATCGCCTAATATCGCGGCGCAATCGCTGGAACTTACGTGGCGGCGGTGCACAGGGTTCAATACGTGGCCGCGGGGGTGCACCGGATTACTCCAATTCTAGCAAGATACAGGCCAAGCCAACAACAGATCAGACTATCTATTGACTTGGTTGAGTTCCCTCGGGCGTGGGGTGTCGATTTTGGGCTTTTGTTGGGAGCACAGTGTCAGTTAAACAGCACAGAGCGCTGAATGACCCGCAGGGGACTTCTTCGGGTCTGCTTTCGATATAACCCTGTTTTCAATAACGTTTGACGTTGTAGATAAATGATACCGCTTTTTTTTGTGGGGGGGGGGGGGCAAAACAACACGGGTGCATGCTCTCGGTCTACTTTTGTTTGATTTCCGCGCCCGTTCCCGGGCAGCAGTCGGCCTCTGATCGCACGGGTCGCAGCCTGTAATGCCTCCCTGGACCACGCCCGTGCGGTATTATACACCGGTTGACCTACCTATTGCGCAGTCAGCGACCCCACGTGTGCTTCTATCATACTACTGCAGACCCCGCGGCACGACCATAACGGCGAAACACTTGCGTTCAGTGCACCCGAATCACGCCAAAAATCGACTTGCTGCGACTGTTCCTCTCCCTACCACTGACTCCCTCGCTCGAAAGCACGGGCGGGTGGGTGGGGAAAAGGACGGTCTCCGGAACACCTCCCCACACCCCACACTGCTGGCTTGACGGCTTGGAAGCCCTTTGCTTGATGCGTGTGCTCGTTTGCGCAACCCACGGCTACCTGGGTGGGTGCTCTTTCTAAACCGCTACCTGCTACGTACTGGTTAATGGTCCCACGGTCCGTCCGTAGGTATAGTATGACCCGCTGTATTGTATGAAGCAACACTCGATGAAAAATCGACGAGCAGTGGGATTGCAGAACCCTATGCGCGTTAAAAGAATCCAAGGCAAGAAGCGGGGGGGAGAAGGGACGACGCCTGTGACCACGGCTTGTCCGGAAGCTGGAAAGTAGATGTGTGTGAAGAAAAAAAAGAAGAGAAAAGTGAAGCACGTGAACATTATTCCACTTCCGTACGCGCAAAAATCACATGCCCCCGCGTCGAAAGCTGTGTTTCCCATGGGAGTACCATGCCTTGTACTTTTGCTTTCGAATTGTTTCGAATATTTATTTACCACCCTTCGCTCGAAGAGGGGGGAGTATAGTCTACTCAGTTTGTGCATGGCCGTAGTCGTATGACCATAGACCCTCGAATCCCTGCTTTGCCGGGACGGCGCACGTCGGGTTTTCACCTACCAGGCAGACATTGCTTGCACCAAGCGCGAAGCGCCGTCGAAGAGGGGGTAGGCCTATCGGGGGTGACCGGCACACAGCCCCGTTCCAGCACCCGTACACACACAAGTCAACCATTAATACAAGTCCATCTAGGATGTACTCCGTGCACGCCGGCCTCCAAGTCACGACGGTCGTTGACTTGGGGCATGTACGCTCCTCTTTACTACCCCCCCCCCCCCACCCTCATTCTGTACTGCTCCGTCTCGAAAGGGATGCGTGGTCCATGGTCAAATGACTAAGGGAAGCACTAAAAGAGTACGCCGCCCCCGCCCCCACCCTCATTCTGTACTACGTGTCTCGACGCGCTCATTCTCAAAACTTACCGCACAGGCTGTATCATTTCGCCCCGCGTAGCCCCTTGCCCTGGTTGCCTCTTGCGGTCCCCACTCACATCTACCGTTTTCGCCGGACACCCAATGTGCATCTCTCTCGTCGCTACTCACGTACCCCTGGTATGCCACGACGACCGTTGGCCTCTCGCGCCCCAACACTGTAGGAGCCACACCCTCGAACGACAGGTAGGTGCGTGGCACCCCCATTTCTCGGCGAGTGTAGCGCATGCCCCTACGGCTGCACTCCCGCCACTGCACACACGACCTATATATACCGCAGCGCGCGCGGAGCACGCACGCGCGTCCTCAAATCGCCGATTCGGCACAAAATCTACGCGGGCAGCTTCACCCTTGCCTCTGCCCAGGGCCCACCACGCTTGGCCACACAGTCACGCTTGGTTCGGGCCTCTAGCCAGGCACACTTAAAACGCCTTCGCTGCTGGACACCCGTTTTGGGGGGAAATTACTTGAAGTTAGTATGGGAAGCAATTTTGGGGCTCTTTGAAGGGGTTAAGTCAGTAGGACGGCGCACTGTTCTTAGACCGTGCATTGGTGGAGACCGAAACGAGTACCTTGTCCTGTGCCTCTGCGGAAAGCTTGTTGTATCAAGAGTTTTGCATAGCGGTGGGCGCGTTCTTTGCTGTCGAGAGTCGGTCCAGAACGACGCAGGGCCGTGTCTGCCGAAGATGCCAGCTCACCAAACGGAGCACGTGTCCTCACCCAGCTATGCGGCACAGCAGGACGAAGGAACCTTGGCGCGTGCCTCTGCCGAACTTACGAGTTAACACAGCATTGTTGGACGTGTATGTCCTTAATAACCGATCGAACACAGAACGACGTGGGTCACCTTTGGCCCGTCCCTCTGCTAAAAAGGCTAGCTTAAACGGAGCACGTGTCCTCACCCAGCTATGCGGCACAGCAGGACGAAGGAACCTTGGCGCGTGCCTCTGCCGAACTTACGAGTTAACACAGCATTGTTGGACGTGTATGTCCTTAATAACCGATCGAACACAGAACGACGTGGGTCACCTTTGGCCCGTCCCTCTGCTAAAAAGGCTAGCTTAGCACCTAACGGAGCGCTCGTCCCCAATCTCCGATTCAGTACAGAAACTACGCTGGTACATTGGCCTGTGCCTCTGCCGAAACTACCCACTATTGAAACGCTCTTGACTCAGCGTACGTTGGATAGTGCCACTGCCTAAGATTCAAGCTCATCAAAACGGCGCGCGCTTCCTGGCCCATCTATTGAGTGCATATGTACCCAAGGGAGAACCCTGGCCCGTGCCACTGCCCGTTATCCTCGCTCACCAAACGGAACAAATTGTCCACAACCACCGATTCGGTATAGAAACTACGCGGGCACCTTGGCCCTTGTTTCTGCCGAAGTTACCCATTCTTGAAACCGCTTCTGACAAACACAGCATGTGGATCGTGCTTCTGCCGAACATGCCTCCTTACAAGACCGCGCACGCTTTCTCACCCGTCTATTAGGCACAGCACGGCGTGGGCCTCTTTGGCCCGTACGTACCTTTGCCGATTAAAAGAACCCACCAAACGGAACACGTGACGTCCTCAATCCACGCTTCAGTACCCAAACTACGCGCGCACCTTGGCCGTTGCCCCTTCGGAAATTACCTCTCTGTTGGGCACAGAATGACGCGGATACCTTTGGTCCGTGCCTCTGCTGACTATGCTAGCCCGCCAAACGGAACGCACGTTCTGGATTTTCGGGTCAGTACAAAAACTGCACGGGCAGCTTGGCCCTTGCCTCGGGCGAAGCCACCCAACTGTTGAAATCACGTTTTAGCGCAACGCAGCGTTCGGGTCGTGCCTCTGCCGAAGGTATCTCCTGACTAAACGGCGCACGCTTCTTCGCCCATCTATTGGGCACAGAACTGCGCGGGCACCTTGGCCTGCTCCCCTGCTGAATATACTAGTTCACGCAACAGAGTGTACGCTTCCGTGATGACCCGTACCTCTGCCGAAAACAACATGACTTGTCCTATGGCGTCGCGTTCCGACATCGATCCCCCTTCTTGGTTGACATGCTTAGGCGTGATTCTCACCGCTACGGGGATTGCTGCACTCCGCCTGCTCAGTTCACAAGGTCGTCTCCAGCATACCCATGGTGCAGTGCGTACCCCGATGTAAGACCCCCCCGTGACAAGCCGAAACAAAAGCTCTTAACTACGTACACATTGCTCTTATCTGTAGTGGGAAATATATAGCTTTTAGTACAGGCGTGACATGCCGATTTGGCCGCTCTCAAGTCCCGAACACTCATACCCTGGGCGCTCTTAAATCGAGGTACCCCACTGTAAACGCTACTCCCAGTATTGTCGGTGGCCTGAACAGTGCCGGTATGTTGGTAACCCTATTCCCGATAGTGCCGGTGGCCTGAACAGTGCCGGTTTATTGGTAACCCTGTCCCCAATAGTGCCGGTGGCCTGAACAGTGCCGGTATATTGGTAACCTTATTCCCAATAGTGCTGGTGGCCTGAACAGTGCCGGTATATTGGTAGCCCTATTCCCAATAGTGCCGGTGGCCTGAACTGTGCCGGTTTATTGTAACTGGTAACCCTATTCCCAATAGTGCCGGTGGCGTGAACAGCGCCGGTTTATTGGTAACCCTATTCCCTGTAGTGCGGGTGGCCTGAACAGTCCCGGTTTATTATGCTATTGATAGCACACACCGGCACCATCGGAAACCCCTCACTACTGCTGTACCAGTAATGAGATGTAGGTCTCACATGATGTGTTGTTCTCTATACGTGCCTTGACATCTGGATGCATGGCTCCCAAAGCCGAAGAGGAGGTGGGGGGAGTAGGGCATCAAGCCGACCAGTACGCCTACAGGTAAAACCTGTCTACGTAACTTCAAAGTACTGCTGCGACTACCTTGTGTTCTGTTTTTGTTCTTTGGATTGCGTGCTCCACGCCCCTCGGGGGGGGGCAGGGGGGAGGGGTCGACATTGCGGTACTACCACCGCCGGTATCGTGGTAAGCTCTACCGCTGAACCGGTTTTTCC